>CALNHX010008766.1:0-56919 GCA_940337035.1 Agriotes lineatus
AACCTGAAACTCGCCCTCTTCTACTGAACTAACTGGAACACTTTTAGTTTGTTCTTCTTAAAGTGTCATGCTTTATTTACATTTTGTACATTAACACTTACTTGTAACTAAGTTATTGCGGAGTCGTAAATGTTTTTTCGTCCGTAACATGTTGAGAACGGGATTAATGTTCGACGACATATGTGTTTAATGACATTATTACGTAAATCTATATTTTAAGTTGTTTCTTTATATTCGGGAAAAGTGTAGAGATTATTATTATTATTCTTTCTCTAAAGACATCGTAATTGATTAATATCACGGATGACCATTCATTTATGATTATGAACAGTAATTAGAATATTATATGCTTTATTAAACACATGCCTCACTCGTTCTATTAGCAATAATAGTCCTCTGACGCCTGAGTAGAAACGAAATAGTTGTTCAGCGAATTTTGTCTTACTGGGATACACAGTTGGTTTCACATAGGTACCTAGAATATGGACCTTATATAACAAGCTTCTTTGGACATCTCACGTCAAAAAGAAAAGGGATGAACTAGGCTTTAAGTATAGTAAAATTTATTATCTGATTGGAACAAACTTATCGCAGTCAATATATTACACTCTACTACAGTTGTCTTCATATACCGAGAATATGTAGGGGTTGCCAGAAATTCTCAGCATGCGAATACAACTGTAAACTCCTAAAGTTGTGTAACCAGGCAACGATGTCGTAATATTTTCTCAAAACAACTGCCTGTCAACTAAATTTAAGCTGTCTTTAAATGCCACTATCACTTTAAAGCAAAACTAATACATCACGAACGAAGAACTAACAGCAATTTAGATTTAGTCAATAATACTCCGTGTAAAACAAAATTCAAATTACAAATTATGTTGCTCTAAACTCTAAAGCCTATATTAATGACTAACTGAATTTTCAACTGCTTTCCAAGTCGTTAAATTAAAAAACAGAGTTTGGCTATGGTTTTCGTTACAACACAGAACGACTCACCCTACCACTCAAGAACAGACATTTTTTTTAAACAATGTATTAACAATATTTAGACCCAAAAATGCATAATTTTGATTTTTTTATGAAATCATATCCAATAGAATTAGGAACATGCGGTAGATCAAACCGCTAGACGTTTTGACTATTTTACAGTTATGCTAGCTCGTATAATCAGCAAATTTTGCAAGATGAACTGTTTTTATAATACAATTTGGTCGCCTTCAGGTATTCTTTGATTAAAATTAATGATTTTGTCCCAAGTACGATTTTGATATTTAATTCAGAATCTCTAACCTAAAAAATGTCGTTGATTAACGATAATTTGTTTTAATTGTTCCAGAGGATCATCATTTTCGTCTGTGCTTCCCTGGGTCGCCCTTGTGCAGCCTGCAAACGGGACTTCCCTTGGTGTGTAGGTAGGGGCCACACACCTTGGAGCCCGAGCACATTAACAACTAATTTACATTTGTGTATTGCAGTAGTTAATTATAAGTAATTTACTTAATAAAACTTCCGCCAACTTTAGCTTGTGGGAGTTTTCGTCATCTGTAATCCGCATAATTCTTAGTGTGCGATTTGTTCGAAGAATTTGTGGTGCAACACTTGCAGTGAGCAGTTCGCTCATTTGCGCTGCCGAATTGCGCCAACGCCCAACAAAATGAACTTTGTGCGGGGCGCTGAAATAACGCTTCGGCTTAAGAATTTTGGCTTTTAAGAGGTCTTAGCGTAAATTGGCGGGTCCTGAAAATAACAGTTAAAATGCGAGTTGCAAGCATCGCCGACCTGGTGATGCCGCTCATTAGAGCAGACGTCTTCCCAAGCGGGCTCAAACCGGAACCAGGTGTAAAACAGCGAATTTGCGTACCTACACGCAATTATTAAAGATTGGTGGTCTACACTTGTTGCAATCTACAAGAACAGCGTTTTTCATCATATTGCGTCTCGACTGAGAAAACGTGTTTGAGCGCGTCCTAAAACCATTATTTCGACTCGTGACGTCAAGAGGCATATCTCAGCGTGTGCTAAATTACAATGTGAAACGATGCGAATTACATATTTCTGGCGAAGCCGAATTTCTGCGCATCGAATCTCAACGACGGATTTAGACACAACGAATGTTTGCTTATTAAAGAAAGTTATTTTGGTGTCTTTTTAATGTTGTTTAAATGTAAATGCATTTCATAAATAGTTCTTCTGCCATTATTTGACCAGCTAATGTGTGTTGATTATGCATTCTTAGTTAACACCGATGTATTTTAGAATTACAAATTATTCTAAAGGTTAATCCTAATGTCTTTATTATTTTATATTTGTATTTAAGGGTGAATATACTATATTTGTGTTACATTTAATGTGAGAAAATTGGCTTTTATTTGGGTAGAACTTTAGGGTGTAACGTTTCGCTCCTGTTTTAAATGCGAATTAGTCATAATAAAACATTATATGCACTTAAAATTTCGCGTTTTACGTTACTTGCGATCCAAGGTGCCGACGGCCGGAGATTCGTCGCAGTGCGCAAACGACACGACAGATTGTCCCGCACGCATTTCTTCTACCGCCTTGATGATCGAGAGGGAGAGCAACCACGTATAAAACCAAATTGTTCCGCCGAACTCGAGGAAAATAAATTCACGAATTATTCCGAGACAACATCCCGATTCCCCGACCTGGCCCGCGCTCCCCGACTGTCGATATCCTCGCTCTCGGCCCAGCCAGGCCACCATACAAGAATTCTTCTAGAAAATTTCGTTTTAGATTGCCGAACAATATATTCGACCCGCTCCATTAAGTTATAATCCGTCATGTGGATAAATTTACTTTAGGTAAATAGTCACCAACTTCCCATAATTTCGTAATTTAAAACCTGGAGATCAGGGCGCACTAAGATTAGCCAGTTCATATTCACGAAACCTCCATAATTTCGTAATTTAAAACAACGTATACCTGGAGATTAGGGCACGTTACCCCCGCCACTTTAAAGTTGCGAAAACTCCGTAGTTTCTTAGCTGTTGCTAAGTCGGTGCCTAGTAATCAGCGCCGCCGGAAACAGCGTTTAATTGGCCGAAATGTAGCCAGAACCTTAAGGCATAATATGCAATTTCACCAGGTCAAAAACTAACCTACCTTGAGCGTTGTGTTAACACGACCTTGGCACGCGTAGTCCATCCACTATCAACCAAAGATAACCTTTCATCTCCCACTGTTATCATCAAGCCAAATTCCACAGTCACGCAAGTGGAAAACAAGAGAAAGTAAATCAAGGAGGTATTTGACATGTATTTGTTTTCATTAAATAAAGTAACAGATAACACCGTGCCTTCATTACACTTTTGTTGACATTTGTTTAAATACACAGTACTGCCAACGTCAGCCGAAATACCCTAGGAATGCCAGTGACCGCCAACCAGTTTTAAACCAAGCCCGCTGCTGCCAGTAGGGTGGTCTAACCGCAAGGGGAATATAATTAAATATTAATTTTGTACATATGATTCTAAATAATTTATATACTGATTTACTTTTATCCTTAATACCTGAACTGTAAACAGTGGTGAATAAATGTAATTTCTGTTATTTGGTATTCTTTGAATCAGTCAAAGTAAATTTAAATCAAACCTAGATCAAATAAGAGGTGCTCACTGATTTGGGCAAAATTCATTAATGCTATTATTGAATAAATATACCGGGAAGCATTACAAGAGTATGCGTTTTCAGTTTTCACAAGCCAGATTGGGTCAACTCCCGAAGCTTTGTTGCATTGACTTTTTCGTAACCACGACTGGAATAAGGTAAGAGGTTTCTTATTGAAAACTGAGCTAGCTAATAACAAAAACTGAACACAAGTTTTAACATACTAAAGGATGACACGTCTCATTTCAATTTAACGTCCAGCCTCATTACATGGTAGACAGTGAATTCTTCGCACAAATAACAAAAACGATTAGAATTGTTAACACACGTACGACATTATTAAAATACCGATGGAGCCAGAATTATATATAAGAGCAATGAAATACCATGAACAAAAAAGCGAATACTTGAGCAAGAAAGAGATAGTCATACAAAAAAAACATATTTTAGTAGGCATATTTAGTTGCCAAATGTCATAATTAACATGAATGTTAAGCCTACTCAAATGTTTTCTATGTTTATTTCTTTCTTACTCAAGCATTGCATTTTAAGTTCTTGTTCATGCTATTTCATTGCTGTTAGTAACGGTTAGTGCGAACACAGGGACATGCAAGAAAATTACTCTTTTAGTGCATCTGGTTTTCTTTTAAATGCAGAATACTTATGTATAGTTTCTATTACTTCATATCAAAACGAAGTCGTTTATGTAGCTGATTGCAAAAAAAGTAAAGGAGATGAGTAACGAAAGCAGTACAAGTTCAGTCTTGAAGCAAATGTAACAGTAGAAGTAACACAGACGCAGCTTCTTTTCGAATGACTCGCTGTTAATACTGTCGTAGTACTTGTAGCGACTTAGCGGCTTGTCAATCTAGTTTCTGTCGTGGGGCCTTTAGTAAATGTACCCCAATGCTTTATTTCAAAGTCATCGAGGTCTAGGAAGTATTGCCAGTTTTCCGAAGTCCATGGCGCAGTCATTTTATCCAAGATAGAAGCCATGCTAGTTTAACTTTTACTACTCATGTTCGTTGACCCGCTATGAACCTAAAGTTAGGGTTATTCCCTTTGAATTAGCGTTCCCAATGAGGCGATTCGAGTTATAAACTCGTTAGAATAATGCTAAAAATGCTAAGCCCCCTTCGATACATTTGCTAGGCTTAGGTATGCTAAAAATTTCTCTAGAGCATTTTATCTGTCACATTGGAAACTGGTTTCGAAGAAGCCAAAGACTGTCTTGCTTCTGCGAGGACCCAGTATCCAAAGTTTAGACAAGTTTTTTGTTTTCTTCTCAACGATGCATTCCGGTGAAACTGATCCGGAAACACAGAGGGCCATGGCTGCATTTAAGCATTAGCTCTATTTTAAAATATTTTATCTACGACCACTACTAAAAGTAGGCCTTTTAGCGGTAGCTTGTTTCACTAAAAGTGACGTTTTATAGTTTACCGTGTTTAAATAAATCAGCTGTTTACTTTTAGCACATGTGCTAAAAGTGAAGCGAGCTTCAAAACTACAATTTCGAACTGCAAGTGAAGTTGTAAAGCTATTCTAGTTGCTTCTTGCGTTACAGGTAAAGCGTTTTTGAAATAATTAAAGCGTTATGTAATGAATACAGTCATATGTGGAGTATCAATAATTACATTTCGTAACTCACTTTGACAGCACGGGCGTGGCCAAACAATCGCTACCGCGGCGCAGGCCTACTATTCATTATGACATAAATTAAAAGCGTTGCAGATGCCAACCTTTCTTAAATCGATATTTATGGATTAATAACGGTAAAATTAAGGTCGTAGATAAAATATTGTATGCAACGCGTGCTAAAAGTCGTTTATGCGCGAGACATGTTATGAAACTCAGCCTTCGGCTTCGTTTCATAATTTTCATGTCTCGCGCATAAAAGTCGACTTTTAGCACTTGTTGCATAAATAGCTATTATATTTAATTGTGGGTAAAAATAGTACGAAGGTCAATTTTACTTAGTGCTTAAAGCAGTTAGCGAAAGGAGCAATTTTTGCTTGATGCGACACTGCATATGTGTATCCCTGTTACGGTTGTTTTATCGGAAGCCTCTAAACTGACACGCACCGGGGTCAGAATTAGCTTGTTGAAAGCGCTCACAGACTGCTTTATCAATTAGATTAATTTATTTACTGTTCGGTCTCTTCTATTGGACTTCGCCCTATTAAATGCTATTTGAACTCTCCGTGCTATTTACAACGTGTAATTTACTACTAAATAAAATTTTCTAACTAGTTCACTTCGTTTTATTGTTTTATTTTCCTATTGCAGCTGTTGTATAATTTTTAACATACACTTTCCGGGGCCGTTTTCTTGTTTTTATTCAGCTGCCTTCAAACAGTTTAACAATTAAAGCCTAGTTATTGTTTCCTACTACTGGTATATGTTTTATTTGACCTACCGCTACCTGCTCTATTATTAGAATATAGGTTAGTATAAGCTAGAGAACGTACACGGTAAGCGCATTTTATTGAGACTATGAACTAGACCGGTTTTATTATTGCCGTGGTTGACGACTGGCGCCCTTTTGTAACATGCTTTATTTTTATTGAATTATTAACCTTAAGATCCATCGCCTAACTCTTATCCATGAGAACAAATCGCCGAGAGTTTGAGTTAGTTCGGGTTGTGAACGCCTTTTGTTGAATGGCAATACGTAATTCAAAGTGTTTAACTTGAAAGAAAAAAATGAAGTTACGCCTGGAATAAAACCACTGAATAAACCAGTACATAATAATATAAAACTTTTCAGATTCAGATTGGTTTTTCATACTTTCTGCATGCCAAGATTTCTGAATAACTCTTTCTGAAGAGATGCAAGTTTCGTCGATAAAAATTACTTTTTATTATGTATTCTTCTTATTAGCTACATACGATTTCAAAACTTCTGTTGGCTATCTAGGTGGCAATATATCTGTGCTTGCAAAGAAAACGTCGATTGCAGTTCTTTTTATATTTAAATTTGCAGTTTTCCAGAAGACTGAAAGGAGTTCGATACAGAGACAGGTGACCTAGTTTTGTTACCATCTTAAAGTAATATGTTTTCACAAAAATATTGAATTAAAAAACTGTTAAAAGTTAAAACAAATTTAACTTCTTAACACAAATATTAGCACTTTGTTAAAAGTCAAACAGAACCTGCATTTGACAATGTTACCAAAATTTCGCTTGGTTACTTAAGTACTTCGTCCCTCATAAAACAGTAAAATGCTTTAAAGTAACTTCATTAGCAATTCATTGTAACGACCTTAGTATTGATGGTATTCTATTATCAATTATGTTTTAACATTTTTTTTCACATTTTTGCAGTGGTACATAATCGACAATTGGATGAGTCTAAACTAATTTTATTGTTACTAATAATTTATTTATTAACAGGCTAGATAGTATTAAACTAAAAATCCAAAAGTAGATAAGCTTAAATAATCAAGTATAGTGGTAATTCGTACTACAAAGGGTCGCCCTCAAAATAAGGCTGCATTCGACTGTGTGGATAATAAAGGGTAATATCTTCGAAAAATTAGAGATGATGCTTATGACACCGCTTCTACAAGAAAGGAGCACTCAAGGTATCACCTTTAGGGCGAGTTGTTCAGTCATGGATTAACTGTAATCCCAGGTTAGTTACTATGGGTACAATTGTCTCAATAATTGTATCCATAGGAGTTGGCCCGGATTAAAAGTTAATCCATGACTGAACAACTCGCCCTTAATTAAATAAATTTCAATTAAAAATACATGTTTATAGTTTCGTAACAATAAAATGTCAAAATTCGAATGTTAAAGATTTTGCATTTAAAGCAAATTGCAATTTTTGTGTGCTTTGGTTTTTCGTTAATTTTAAGTATGTGGATAATGTCTGAGTACTTGTCGATTGTTGTAAGACAATATTGGTTGACTTGGTTAACATCACCATTACTGGGTATGTGTATGTAATTCTCTTTAAAGTTTATGCTCATTGGCATTACCAAATATACATTATAATAATTTATATTCACTGCCATCCTGTAAATCAATAATTTCTAAATGAATACAAACACATTTTAACAATCTATTAAATAAACACTTGAAATACATGTTGACGTAAATGCAAAGTAAATTAGCTACCCAATCATTTTGTGGGTTAACAGAACGTGTTTTACATTTTAGGTCAAGTTTGTATAAATGTAACTTCATACGTAATACCTGCGTGCCTCTCTCACAATGTGTATGTCGGTCTTTCTACTACGATACACCGTAAACTTCTAGCCTTGACATTAGTTTTGTGGAACAATCGTTGCATGTAATAGCTTTTGTTTTCAAATAAAAACCACCTAAGAACCAAAAATTGGCTGAAATTTTTATATATTTTTTTAACTGTAACAGCAGTATTTATTTTTCCATTAGAATCTCGGACGTCTTTCTTATTACAAATACCCTATATTTGTAATAAGAAAGGGTTTTCCAATATGAGGCTTCATCTTAAATTTTGCTTCATTTTTTAACTGCCAAACATAAAGCTGTAACTTATCGACAGCTTGTAAGTAAAAACTATGCTTCTTCTTATTCTTCGTCTTTGATTTAAGACTTTGCTTTCTATGAACATATAATTATCCCTGCAGATGAGATCACTCAGGTAGCCCGATATTCTTGAGGCTTTATTTGCTTGGGCTCGAACCTCTTGGTGTAGATTTTTGCAGCTCGATATTTCAACTCCCAGATAACTACTTCGCATGTTTTGCTTGATGGGTTGGCTATTTGCTGCCCATTTACATCTGATAAGATCTCTCGATATAACTATAACCATTGAGTCGATCTTGTGATTGTGTAATTCCTTGATGACTTCCTGATCTCCATTGCTCCATGATATTATATTCCAGCATCCAATACGTAGTTTTTGAGATTTCCGTAATCTTTTTTTCTATTTTCTTGCACTGTCGTTTTTCCTTAAGATCCGTCCATGTTCCGAGACTTAGTTAACAGTTCTGTGAGCATAATAGTGAGTTGTGATACAATTACAAGTAGGCTGCTAGCCTGGTTTGTAGATACAAAAAACCGAAACCATAGTAAAAAATTTTCTACAGAGACATGCATAATTGATTATTGGCCGCCTAGATAGCGCGATCTGACACCGCTTAACTTTTTCCATTGGGGCAATTTGAAGGACAAAGTCTACGCCAATAATCACAAAACAATTCAAGCCTTCGCAGACGATTTTCGAGCTGTTTGTGGAATAGAGAAGCAATTATGCGAAAACGTGATGTCGAACTTCCTGAAAGGAATGACCATTTGTCACAGAAATTAAAATGACCATTTACCAAATATCGTATGCCACATTTAATAGGGTTTGAATTAAAATATAAATATTGCCATTTTTTTAACAAAAACTACGTTTTATTATTAGTTAAAAAAGACACCTCTTAATGGAAAACTTTATCGATCCATATACAGTCAATTTCTTAATATGGTATTTACAAATAAACGTTACTTAGTTAAACGATAGTTACAACACCAGCGCAATAATAGTTACTTTATTCAACAGGTAAAAAAAAACCCAGTTACAGAATAAAGATAAATACATAACAAAACCAAATTAAAATTATAATTGTAATGCAATGGCATAAAGGTGCTTATTAAGCTTAGTTTTAAACTGACAAAATCCCAGCCCAAATATATCCAATTCGTTACAAAACTGGTTGTACGTGTAACACATGGTAATCAGCGGACTACAAAAATGATAATTAGTTCTCGGATTGCCATACGAGAAAGATTCATTGTTACGTGTGTTAATACAAGGTACACGTATATTTAATTTGGCTAACAATTCCGGTGTAGAAGTTAGATTATTTACTATTTTAAACAAAAACAAAGTGATTAATTGAACTCTTCTTAATTTTAGAGAAGAAAATGAGAATACAGATAATAATTCAGAGTAGCTACCGTCAAATTTTGATCCATTAACACGCCAATACACATATTTAAGAAATTTTTTCTGAATTGTTTCAATTTTTTTAACTTGATAATTATAATACGGGTTCCATATAATAACACAATACTCGAGTTTAGATCTGACGTAACTGTTAAATAAATTCAATAAGGTTTTTGAGTTCAAAAAATCCTGAGTATTTCTAAAAAGAAATCCCAGACTCCGATTGGCATTTAATATTAACGTGTCCACATGGTCATTGAAAGACAATTTATTATCGTAAGTTACCCCAAGGTCCGTAAAGGTTGATACTCTTTTAATCGGTATAGAACCCAAAGTATATTCAAAATGTATAACATCCTGCTTTCTAGAATAAGTCATAGTAAAGCATTTTTTACTATTAAAAAATAATTTGTTTTTAATTGACCATTCATAAATTGCATTAACATCAGCTTGTACTCGTTCAAAGTCTACAACATTGTTGCTAGTTTTAAAAATTTTCAAGTCATCTGCATATAATAGAACTTCAGAGTAATTTACACAATATGTTATATCATTTATAAAGATTAAAAAAAGTAACGGGCCTAAAATGGATCCTTGGGGAACTCCAGAGGTAGCAAAAAAGTACTCAGAATTTATACCATTAACATAAACATATTGTTGGCGGCTGGTTAAATAAGACCTAATTAAGTTAACAAATTTCTCATGAAGACCTACACCAACAAGCTTCTGCAGCAAAATAACATGATCAACACGATCAAAAGCCTTGGAAAAGTCCGTATAAATGACATCAACTTGACTTCTGCTTTCCAGTGCTTCCGATACATATTGAGTAAAACCTGTTAAATTAGTAAGAGTAGACCGTTGGCTAACAAAACCATGCTGCTTCAAAGAAATCTGATGCAAAACCTGCCGGTATAGGCTTCCATGAATTACAGACTCGAATACCTTGGCAAACACAGAAAGAAGTGCAATTGGACGGTAATTATCAATATGATTTAGTTTCCCAGATTTGAAAATTGGACATATTTTAGCTATTTTCCATTTCTCAGGAAAAATATTAGTTGATATACATAAATTGAAAATGATCATTAGTGGTTCAACAAAGAATTCCGCACAACCCTTAACAACACATGTGGGCACATTATCAGGTCCAAGTGATCTAGTGTTTTTTAATTTAGCAATACACATTTTGACCTCATTGTCCGTAATGTTGTTCAAGACTATGCTGTAATTATTAATATTACAAGTGCTATCAATTCCATGACTTGAGCTATCATTTGGAGAAAAATTGCTACTAAAAAATGTTCTAAAACCTTCAGCAACCATTTCATTCGTTCTTAAAATGCTATCTTGCGAAAACATCGGAACTGGTATGCCAGAGTTTTGCTTTTTATGTTTAATAAAGGTCCAGAAAGATTGAGGATCAATAGAGATGTTTTTTTCCACCTCATGAATGTAATTAGAGTAGGCGTGTTTAGCTTTATGTTTAATCAAAGTTCTAAGTTCCTTAAATTTAGTTTCATATTGGGCACACTTAAGTCGTCGAAAAAGTTTTCTATATTTATTTTTTTGTTTAATTAACCTAATTATATCTCCGGTGAACCAGTTTGGATATTTCCTGTGAGATTTGGTTACCTTAGGAACAGTTTGATCAAAAATATTATATATTACTTTATAAAATAAGTCAACTGCTTCATTTACATCAGAGCAATTGTTGAGGAAATTCCAATTTGTAGTACTAATAAGTTGATATATACCAAGAAAATCAGCTCTATTAAAATTATAGAATGTTTCCTTGTTAGGAGTCAAAATTTTATTCTTAGTAGCACCGTACTCATAATTTATAATCAATGGGGGGTGATGCAAATCCTCCGGTACAACGCTATCCTCACATCTCATAACTGTCACGTTATTTAGGTTAGTTACAACTAAATCTAAAATACGGGAATTGTGATTAACAATATCATTCAACTGATCAAAATTAACTAAAGAAGCAAAATTAACAAAATCCTTACACAGCGCAGACAAATCACAAAAATTGCACTTATTTATATAATACTGATAAACATCCGTTAAATTAAAATCACCAATTATAATTGATTGAGAATTAAAAATAAAAGGCAATGCAATAATACTATCGTAAATTAAGCAATAGTTTTCTGAATTAGTATGCGGGGGAATATATACAACAATAACATAAAAAGAAACATAATTGTTGACTGTAACTTTAACGCAAACCGAATCACAACTAACAACCGGGCATAAGAAGGGAATAAGCTCACATGTGTAGTTGGTAGATACAGCTAAAAGCACTCCACCTCCATTGGCGCGACCAGTAGCAGTAATATCCCTATCCTTCCTAAAAACCACATAATTGTTGTCAAATAATTCACGATCACCTATAGAACTATTCAGATTCGTTTCCGTACAAGCTATCAAAGAATATTCGCGCAGGCAGGATTCCACAAACAGCTGCTTAGTTTTTGTCCTCAAGCCACGTACATTTTGGTAGTAAATAGACAACACTTTATGCGAAAGTACTCCACTAGAAACGCGACTAAGATTATGACGACTTTATTTTTGCGGTAGGTCCTGCTCACTGAGAATTTTTACGGGTGGCGAATTGTCACTCTTTTTTAGAAATATTGTACCTTTTTTAGTCCATAAATATTTGTAATCACATTCCTTTTTAGCAATGTTTGCTTTCCATAATAAGAACTTGTTTGCAGGTGTTAGATTCTCGTTAATAAATATTCTCCCAGTACCAGAATTTGGTAAAATGTCATTTTTGTAAATAATTAACTTCTTTCTGTTTTGGATAAATGCATCACGGGTACTTCTTCTTAGAAATTGAACTATAACAGGAGCCGGTCCGTTACCAGATCTAGTAGGCAAGCGATGTATAGCTTCAACTTCCATGCTATTAAAATTATCTATACCAAGTTTATCAGCAATGACGTTTAATTTACTTAGAAGATTTTCATCCCTTTCTTGAATTAGGCCGTGTAATTCAATGTTTTTATTCCGGGAATACTGGTCCATGTTATTTATATGTGTTTTAAGTTCGTTAATTTCCTTATCCTTCTCAACCAATTTATCTTGAATACTAGCCACCTTGACATCACTTAAGTTTGCGCGATCCGTGATTTCCTTTATTTCAGTTTGCATTACGGAAATACTGGACGATAAATTAGCAACTGTTTGAGTCAATTGCTGAATGCTGTTGTTCATTAGCGGCAGCAGCTCTAGTTGCTTCCTAATGTGCATAAGATGTTCATTATTGGTTTTTACTGCACTCTGAGTATCAGGAGTGCCACATCGATTCAGCACAGATATGTTATCATCCACCTTGCTCGACTCGGAGTCCAAATTGCCATCAAAATTTGAGGTTAAGCTCGTGCATTCGACGCATTTCCAATATTTAAGTGTTTTATTGTTGCTCGTTGCACGCACATCACTGATATTAATCCCAACACAATTAACATGAAAAGATTGCTTACATGTACCTGTGCAAACAACTGCTTCATCATATCTATCAATTTTATTTGAGCACTTTCCACACAAAACACCTCTTGGCGCCATTGCAATACAGAAGCATATGACTATATTTACAGGATTCGAAAACCCACATATTCAATTTTCCCTGCAGAGATATTCGCTACGGCTTACTGCTTACTGCTTACGCAATTATGGGTGAATGACTGCTCTAAATGCATGTTAAAAAGAAGGTGGCGACACGCCGTTTGTCATGTAATTCAGTTTTCCAAACAGAGAAAGTGTAAAAAGTGCTTTGCAGGTGCCTCTACAATCTGCAACTTACCTATCAATGTACTTAAGAAGCTCTTGTTTAATTACTCTAAACCCTCCTGCGAAATTATTTACAAAACACAAGAGAGTACACAATATATTTAAACACATATGAGAATAATTTTAATAACCTGTTGTTACTTGGGCCGGCTCGCAATAGAACCAGTGGTACAGACAGGTTTTTAAGTTAATTATTCCCTAAGTGACGTCACTGTATGTACAGTCTAATTTAGTTATTCAATACTCGCTATGTAAAAGCCCTGCGAGAGACTTTTTAACTTAGTTAAGCTAACACGGCAATATGAAATACCTGAAGGGTTTTATAACGCGACTGATGCGAGAGGTTTTTATTAGATACATAAATGAGCTCACTTCACAATAGTTTCCAACAAACAACTATTATACAGCAGTTCGCAGTGACTCGGAACGCAATGGCGAATCCCTGACTGTTAGCATATATGCTAGCACTCGGCGGATTCAAATATAGCCCCTATGCAGGCTCCACGTTGTCTCCAGGACGACGATGAATTTCCCGCTTTCACAGCGGCATAAAAAAGGATACGAGAATCTGGAATAGCTTCCAAATCCACTTAATATGGAGAACGAAAATCGACGGGATATGCCCTAATCGGCAGCATTCTTCATAATGCGTAAGGGAATCAAATATCACATCCGGAATAAACAGTAAATATATGTATCACTCTTAATAATCCATAAAAATTTCTTTTATAGGATACACCGACTCAGTACGTCCGCTCTTCACAATGTGGCGAAGAATTTTCCAATCCTGAAACTGCATTACACGTTAACTTGAGGCGAAGAGAAACCAGCACGAGTTTAATGCCCTCCGCTGCAGCGTAAAACAAACGGGTACAAATAAACTCCACCCAAGGTGGCTGCAAAAAAAAAACATCTACCGAAAGTATGCTTAACATTTAAAACATCGTAACATTTCAGACATATATTAAAAAAACGTGTTTTTGTTTAATTTCTTTACAACGAATGCTTGACTATGCTTGTTATTAATATGAGGTTATTATCCAATAATTTAGTAATAATTACAGCTTATAAATCTCGACTTAAAATTAAACCAGTTCAATAAAAACTTTGAAAACATTTTAAATGAAACTTTAATGTCTAATATTTTGAAAGAGGATCTTGTCTACCTTTTCGTGTGGACCGTTGACGTATTGCTGCAACACAATTGTCTCCAGTCTTTCCTGTTCCTAGCACACTTCGCCACAGAACTTCAACTGCTACCTATCTTGTTGAATACATTTGCTCAAGCATGGTTTTTGTTGTTTTGTTTTGCATTTTCTGGTATTCTTTTTTTTTATTTCTAGATGGCAATAATAACTAATCTTTCCGTAAGTGTCCACTTTCATGTATTTTGGTCAGCAGTGCAGATAAAAGCTTCATTTGATCATCTCCTAATAACTTGAGTAGTTCCCCATGCATCTAATCCAGTCAAAGTACTTTGTTATTTTCATTTTTTTATTGTCATGTTTGCGTCAGGTGGTGTAATTTGTGGTCCCGGCTGTATCTACGTTACAGTTTATTTGCTGTTCGCCCTCATATAATTGTCCCATTTACTTCTTCCATCCATTCATCCTTTTACTTTTTTCATAGATGATGCCGTCTGCGACCAGAATAATGTTGACATTTTTTAACTATTCCTAAATCTTACTATTTCTTTAAATTTTTTGTGTAAATTAACCATATTATGTTTCGCCTGCAGAATTTCTATTTCTCAACATTCAATTTGTAGCCAACTCTTTTGCTTCTTTTATCTCCCGAGTTGTTTTGTGAATCTCCTTGTATTTTGAGTAACTTTTGGTCTTTTATATTGGTATTCACTTCATCGCCTCTGTCGTTCAGCCCCACTTTTTTATTCTTCTATCTCCATTCAATTTATTTTCGGTAACCGAGACGGCGATACCCTTCATCTTATTCCTCGTTTCTTCTATATCGATGTTAGAAAGGGTTTGTTTGCTTATTGTTCAGCCTCGGCCTTAATAGTATAGTCTTTCGGTTTTTGCATGCCTGTGATTGTACGTGATGTGTATTCTTATTTTCAATGCCAATTTTGATTCGAGTTAACAAAATACTGTGGTTCGAATAATTGTCAGTCCCTGGATATGTTTTTGTGAACATGATTGCCTTTCTAAATTGCTTTTATATGACGATATAGTCTGGAAAATCGATCCAGGAACTTTCTTATATGCCTGTAAAGGCCTACTTGCTAAACTTTAAATTTTCCACAACTACTACTAACTATATTGCATTCGCGATCTTTCTGGATGAGGGTTGGTCATGATTTCGTTTTATCATGATACTTTCTTTATTATATTTTTTGTTTTCTTTAGGTTTTCCTGTTATTAAAAACTACGTTTTACGGTGCTACCAAATATATATATAAACTAGCAAGATACCCGTTCTTCGCACGGACTACAAATGTTTTTTCTTCTAAATCCTAAACGAATTTAGAATGCTTCCCTCCTCTCTCACTCAATACGCTAAACTAACAACTCTGCAAAACAATATTGTAGGTAAAAAAGAAACAATATTCTTCCAAAAAAAGTTCTGCATAACCCTTTTATGCTTCACGTATCCCCTGTAAATGTGTATGTAATTGTCGTTCTCCTTATATAGATTGATAAAACTATAGGTTTAGTATAAAAATGAGAATAAAAATAATAAATGTACTTATTAAATGTTGTATTCATAAATTGTAGCAACATACCAGTTTCCACCACTTAGAGGTGGAATTTCGGAAATCCTTCTATTTTATTCTAAACTGGACACAGGAAAAAAAATCAATAACTTTAACCTCTTTTTTAACTTCTTTTTACTTTTACCCCATTTTTACTCCTTTCGCAATGAAATTTAGAATAAAAACTTGAAACCACTTTTAAAAAACACACATATGCTCAAAAACCATGATCATCAGGAACCACTGGAAATACGGTAGGGTCTATAATTTACCCCTGAAACCAAATTCTCACCTTTAGGAGTTGATCTGTGCACAATCCTGAATTGCGATTTTATGAACTTGTACAGGTAACCTTTCTAAGTAAAACCAAATTGTTACATTATAGGGCCTTATGAAATATTGAGAAATTCGTATATGCCAAAAAGAATGTCCTAACTCAATAAACATAGGAGATATGAAGGGTTCTTTAATTCACTCCCAATCCAGATTTGCACCTTTAGGGGTTGATTAGGGGAAAAATCTAAAATACGTTTCTAGGTATTTGCATTGATAATCTCTGCAAGTAAAGACCAAGTCGCTATCTGATCGGGTCTAAGAGATATTGAGGAACTCGTGAAAACACATTTTCCCCTTTCCACCCGTAAGAGTGGAATTTAAAAAATATCCTTTCAACCCATTTAATTATACTAATTTTACCCTCCTACCCCTTTTCAGTTTTTCCTCCTTTTACTCCTTTAGGGTTAAAATTTTTAAATTCCCTTAAACCCCTTTCTAAATATTTTTAAAATACATCTATATGCCAAAAAAGAATGTTCTAACTCAATAAACATAGGAGATACGAAGGGTTTTCTAATTCAGCCCCAATCCGGATTTGCACCTTTAGGGGTTGATCAAAGCAAAATTCTGAAATACGGTCCTAGGTATTTGCATTGATAATATTCGCAAGTAAACACCAAGTCGCTATCTCGTCGGGTCTAAGAGATATTGAGGAACTCGTGAAAACACATTCTACCCTTTTTCACCCCCGTAGGGGCGAAATTTAAACAAATCCCTTTAACCCATTTTATTGTGAAATGGAACTCACAGCAAAAAAATTAATAATTTTAACCCCCCTACCCCTTTTCAGTTTTTCCTCTTTTTACCCCTTTAGGGTTAAAATTTTTAAATTCGCTTAAACCACTTTCTAAATATTTTAAAAATTCATCTATGTGCCAAAAAAGACTGTTCTAACTCAATAAACATAGGAGATACGAAGGGTTCTTTAATTCACCACCAATCCAGATTTGCACCTTTAGGGGTTGATTAAGGCAAAATCCTGAAATACGTTTCTAGGTATTTGCATTGGTAATCTTTGCAAGTAAACACCAAATCAATATCTTATTGGGTGTAAGAGATATTGAGGAATTCGTGAAAACACATTTACCCCTTTTCACCCCCTTAGGGGTCGAATTTCAAAAAATCCTTTCTTAGCACTACCTTACGTAACAAATTGAACCTTTCACCCAAATTTCAAGTTTCTAGTACCAGTGGTTTCGGCTCTGCGTTGATTAGTCAGGGTTATGACTTTCCTTTATATATGTATAGATTTAGCGATTTTTAAAAAATCTCGGTAGTTCATGTCAAGCTCGTGTCAATTTGAATTCAACTTGAATTAACGCAGCAAGAAGATGCCCAAAACGAAATCAAAAGAAACCAAAGTGCACATTAAAAAATGTTTTGAAACGCTACGAAATATGCGGCCTGATTTAACCCATGATTGTCTGGTAAACAGCGTTTGCAAAATTTTTGGGGTAAAGATAATTACATACATGTTTTGTATATTTACCTAATAACACATTAATTTTTAGTTTGGGAGGTTGACAATAGAAATTATTATAAAACAACAGCCTAAAGAGTTGCAATCTTATGTCGTTGGCGTACGCTCTAAATCTAGTTTAAATCAAAATAATTTTTTAGGAAGGACTTGCAACAACTGATTTGGCAATATAATTCCGAAAGTAGGTTTTTTACAGTAAGTGATTTATTGGTTGATGTTAAGGAACAGTGTGGTAGAGACATGCGCGGGTCCAACATATAGGACCCCCACCCGACCCGCAAATCGCTATTTTCAAATTTTTATACCCGCACCCGATCCGCGATCCGCCGTTTCAAACCCACACTCGACCGCGACCCGCAAGTTTTGCACTTTGAAGCCGCACTTGACCCCAAATTCAAATATTAGGCCAGCACGTACCAGCAAGTATAATTTTTTATATGCAAACATTTATATTGAAGAAATGAAGTTATACCCGCAGTTTCAAATCTGCACCCGACCCGCTATCCGCAATATTGATATAAATCCTACCCGCAACCCGACCCGCAATGCGGGTAACCCGCGGCTACCCGCGAGTATCCGACCCAATGCAGGACTCTACAGTGTGGGTTTACGGGAGGGAGAACATTGCTATACGAAATTCTAAAATTTATGAAGTATAAGTATAAACTTACTAATGGACGCAAAATTTTATGTGAACAAAAGCACGTTGTTGCATCCAAAATTAGTTTCTTGCGAAAATATCTACATTTTAAAAATTACTATGAAAATATCATGTGTACCTTGATGAATCGTGGATCTCCCAAAATGGATCTACGATTCGTCGTTGGGTTTACGAAGATGATAGTAAAAGTAATCCATATAAATTCAAGTGGGAGGGAAAACGATTCACAATTTTGCATGCTGGAACTAAATTTGGGTTTTTAGAAGGATGCGATTTTTTATTGGATTTAAAAAACAACGACAGAGATTACCACAAGACCATGATCGCAACTGTATTTCAAAATTGGGTAATTAATCAGCTTATTCCTGCTTTAGCTAAGATTAATGGTAAATGTGTGGTAGTTATGGACAACGCTCCTTATCATTCTGTGCAGTTGGACAAAACGCCCACATTTTCCACCAAAAAAGGCGAAATGCAGGAATGGCTGGTTAAACACAGTTTTCTGATAAATATACAAAAAAACAGCTTTGGCAGTTAATTAAACCTTTTAGAGAAAATCACAGCAAGCACTATGCAGTAGACGAACTTTTAAAAGAGAAAGGTAATGAGGTTCTTAGATTACCCCCCTACCATTGTCAATACAACCCTATCGAAATGGCATGAGGGGTTTGTAAGACCTATTATAACAAACATATAAATTCGCGGCCACCATCTAAGGATAGGGTTACAAATTTATGGTCTGAAGCTCTTTTAAAATGTTCACCAGACATGTGGCAAAATTATTGTAAGCTTTGTGAGAAACTTATTTCGGCAGACTGAACAAAACATATGGGTAACCTTTCGTTTGAAAATATTCCTCCCATCATTATTTCACTAGCAGAATCTGATTCTGAATCACAGTCAGAATCGGAGTCAGAATCTCTTAGTGAAGTAATGGAAGTACAATAAAAAATTCTATCATTTCGGTTCAAAATTTCAGTAAATATTCAAGAGCAAAAACGCAGTTATTGCAAACGTGGCAAACAAAAAAGGCTGCCAAACAAGCCAAAAATGCAGTCATCAGTAATTTTGACGTAAGTAACCAGAAAGAGTTATTTAAGCAACATAGGCGTCTATTATACCTGTACACTACCACGAGAACGTCGGAGCAATCATATAGCAACGCCCAGTGAACAACAAAATTGAAGAAGATCAAACCCCCTGAGTGGATGCAGTGAAAGTGCAGTCGAAACAAAGCACAGCATAGTGCGGTAGTTCATATTTTATTCTCTGTGCATGGTTGAAATTATAGCATTTTTCAGGTACTCTACGGAACAGTAGCTTAACTTCATGTTTCTCCTTCAGCTCGTTTAGGCGCTTATTGTAAAGAAGGGATTTACCGAGGTACCTACTATAACATGAAAATAAAAGACGTGTTGCCAATATCGTCGAAAAATACGCTAAAACACAGAGGAAGACAATTAAAATTCTAACAATTTTCTGCTACTTGTAAAAAACATGTTGTGATTAGTTTAATAAAAATTTAGATTTATAAAATCTTTTGCGTTAAGATACAGCGGAAGCGCTTGCAACAGCGCAAATGATAAATGATAGAAAACATAACCTTAAGATAAAATTATCGAACGTTAAATATTAAAGTCACAATTCAACTCCTTAAACACCAATCACCCCGCCAAAACTGTCTAAATTCCATGGCCAACCCTCATCCAGAAAGCTCGCGAATATTTATTATCGAGTACTCCATCTCCAACAGAATTAAATAAGCCAGTCTGCTCTATTATTTTCTTCATTTCCATTCCATAGCCTCCTATGGCGCATTCCACATATCCTTTATCAGCTTTGGCAGTGAAGTCACCAAGAATAATGTTAACTTACCGGTTTCTTTGTATATTTTTAAGTAATCTGTATGTGTTCGTAAAATGCCTCTCTCTTGTTCTGCACTTTCTTCGGTTGAGACAAATGTTATAATTATGTTAGTAGTCCAGTCAGTAGAGGTTTTTGCCTTACAAAAAATGGAGTATGAACGGTTTTTATATATGTTGTTCAGGTCGGGATCCTGATGAAAAATCCAAGTTTTCGACCTTCGAGGGGCGCCGCGCGAGCAGCCATCTTGGATTAAAGGTGCTAAAAACTGGATTTTTCCAGATGACTCCGCAACGATTAATCCTACGCCAAGAAAGTCTAATTCAAAGTTAAAGAAGACAAGATTCTTGACATTTTTTGTATATAACTATTTTTTGTAAGTCTAATATGAAAGGAGTTGCAGCGGTGGAAAGATAAACATTTCTCTAAAAAAATAGTGTAATTTCTCATTTTTAAAATTTGTCTACTATTATTTCTGGCTATTCGTTATGTAGTTATAATAATTTGATAAACGTATAGTAAACTCATTTCCACACCACCATGAGGTAGAATTAATGGCGCTTTTTTTATTGTGGTATCCCCAGTAGGCCTAATCCACAGATGCTCCAGTTTAGTGATGTTTCATGTTCGCGATGATATTATTTAGTTTTTTTTTTATTTTTGAAGGCCCCGGTCGGTAGATGTTGACGTCTCCATAAGATTCTTTATTCTCAATGTTATCTTCGAAGTCATTACTCCCGAGACTTGGGACTTCCATTGATGAAATGTCCTCATCTTCGTCCCCACTCTCGGTGCGAACTTCTGGTGCATTTTCGCATGATTGGCCATTACAGAATCTACAGAGAATAGAGCACTTCATCCCACTTTTCCTGCAGCCACATGCTTCGCCTCATCCTTTTTTACAATGGCATGAAATTAATTTTAATAAAGTCTGGGGTGATGGATTCTCTGTCATTGTTACTGGAGTGAGCCCATTCGTGCCAACTTTCCAGCCCCAGTCTTGTGCATTTTTTTCAATTCCATGCCACTGTTGGACCTGGTCCTAAATGCGTGATACCGTGCAGGGTCCTTCGTTGGTGGCAAAGAAGCAAAATTAAATGTGTTTCTTGCACTTGATTTTGTTGGTAACGGACTTCTTCGAAGGTATTTTCTTCCATGTAGCCACCAAAGCAACGAGAAATCGTGCTTCAGCATCTGCGATATCATCTGGTTTGGCATCGTGATGTTTGAATATGCCTATAATGTCATTGAGTCTTGTGCTTTTCTGGACAAGCGAATACAAACTTTTTCCTTGGTTGTAGACGGACGACGTGTCGCAGCCACTAAACGCATGGAGAAACAAGATGTTCTCAGCTTTTTCATATTTGAAACTATTTGCAGCATACACTCTTTCGACAATTTTGCCTCTCATAGGTTTGCGACGGTAGATGTTGCTAATACCGTCAGCAGAACTAGAAGATCGACGTCTTCTCCAATGGCGAAAACAGCATCAAATTTTGAGCACAAAGAAATCGTCGTGTTGACAATCAACACATCACCATCTTCTTCAGCCTGCTTAACTGTAATACAGTAATGTTCGTATGTTTTTACAGCATCGAAATCAGACGGACTTTATTCTTTTCGTTTGCTAGAAATCGTTCTTGGGAAACTAGAACCGGCGTTGTTTCATCCAAAATAACATCCGCAGATATCTGCCTTTTCGATCGGAGAAGCCTTTCTGCAGTCTTGGTATTTTTTTTGTCGCCATCAAACGGATATCCATCAAAACAACGACTGCATGTGCGAGAATATAAGTGACTTACAGTTGCGTTTATATATTAAGAATTATTCCATAGCTATACTGGATGAAAATAATTTTTGATCATACTTTGTATTTCTCTATAGAACGTTATTCTGATGTAGAAAAATATTACAAACAATATAGTGTAAGTTGTTCTTACAAAATGCATCAACAAAAATAAAGTTTAACGATATTTTGGTGAAATGTTCAACTGTCAGCTGCTGTAACTCTTTACATATTACACTTACAACAAAAATTAATATACAAAAAATGTCAACAATCTTGTCTCCTTTAACTTTATATTGAACTTTTTTGACGTTTGACCAACCGTTGCGGAGCTATTTGGATAACACCCGTTTTTAGTACCTTTAATCCAAGATGGCTGCTCGCGCGGCGCCCCTCCAAGGTCGAAAACTTGGATTTTTCATCAGGATACCGACCTGAACAACATATATAAAAACCGTTCATACTCCATTTTTTGTAAGGCAAAGGCCTTTTTTTGTCCCTACAGACTGGACTATTATACTAACTATGATTACTGCAATACACCTGCCCAATATTTTTTGAAACGTTCAAATGCTGTTTTAATATCTTGTATAAAGGTGTACCATGATATAAAATACAATCAGAATTGGTTAAAGACTACGTGACCAGTAACAATTGGAGAATTTTCAAATTTCAGTTATAATAATATTGCATCCAAGCATCAGTTTGTCATTTTTGAGCATTGACGTTCGTGGTGTAGTTATGAATTCTCATGAGTTAATATTATAGCTAACGCAACTTTATTTTTTTATATCAACAACTGTACTATGGAGAGCTAATTTACTTACCTTTGAATTATTTCGGGTACATCTTTAATAAGTGGCACGCCACTGTTACTGTCAGCTTAAAGGTTATATCTCAACAGTGTTATATAAAATGGAGATGCGCATAACTGACTTACCAAGGACAATATTCTATTCAAATTTAGCGCCTATTTGTGCGATGAGTTTTACTGAATATATTCGTAGTTTAGTTTATTTAGCTGCGCAAGTCGTTAAGGATAGAAAATGAAGCATTTTCCTAATTAAAATGAAATTGCTAAAATATAGATAATAATTGCAATTTTACTATTACAGAAACGAACCAGGGTGAAATGCAAAACAAAGCGCGATGCTCAAAGTCGAGGTACAGATGTCAATCAAAAGGTTAAAAAATACTAATGCGGTAGACACAGAATATTTGGCAACCGCAACGGTGAAGGCGATGAGTGAACCAGGAATTGATCAGCTACAAAATATACAGTAAGCGTCAAAAAACATAGGTCATTTTCAATAAGTAATAAAAACCCATACACCCATTCACATATGGAAACAATTATAATTTCTTCTTAGGAGCTTTTTTCAATGTATGAGATTTTCCTAAAATAAGATTTTGGTGTGCTGTTTCATCATCAAACATTGTCGAGCCTTAATTTTTCGGGGAAAATGGTGGAACGGTAAGGGTTACATCTCAAAGACATACAGACATACTTCAATGATTTATTTATAAAAAATAGAAGGGGAGGTAGTAAAGGAGTATTAGTTTCAACAGGACGGTGCTATCAGTTACACCGCAAGAATTAGTACGAATATCTTACAACCATACCAAATAAACTGATTTCTTGCTATAATGACTTTCCTTGGACCTTCAAGTCTCCGGACATCACCGCTCCTGATTTTTCTCTTTTAAGTTGCTTGAAGATCCGAGTATTTACAAAAAATCTCGTAAATAAATTAAAGCTATACCGTAGGATATGCTGCGACGTGTGATGAGAGATTTCGTCCGCCGTTTAGACGAGTGCATTTAACAAGGGGATATTTTGACCGACACCATTTTTCATAAGTAAATTTTCAATTCTTAGTCTTCAAGAAATATTTTTCATTGACTGTGTAATTTAACCCTTAAACTACCACGCGGGGTCTTCTTGGGACCGAAATAAAAGTTTTTTACGTTTCATTCGTTTAATAATTTTCTTCTGTATTATTTCCGTTTCTGTAAATTTTCGTTACTTGCCCATCAACAAATTTCTGACCGCACTCAGCTATTCTTCTTTTTTTTAAATATAAAATTAGTTGCTGGGGTCTCGTTTAGTGAATCATACCTATTATCGACAATGGTTGATTTAACGGCCGTTAAATTAGTTGTTTAACATTAGCCTCCGGTATACCATGAGCTCTGTGAATATTAGCAAACACGATTCATTATTGTTGAGTAAAGTTAAAACCTTAGTACTTCATCTAATAAGTATGTACGATTTCATAAAGGTAGGCCAATATTTCTGAAATTTTGCATCGGTCGATAATTTTCCATTCCTTTGTTTTTCATAATAATTGTATTTTCTGACGTATTTATTTAGAACAGAAAATGTAATATACTCCAAGAAAAGAGATCTATCTACGTGTGAGGGCTCATGAAGACCAATCTAACATTTCTGGATTAATATTTTCATCCCAAAGCTCCAAAAAATAACACGAATTTATACACGCCCTGTATAATGTCTATGATTTAATAGATAGATTAAAACCTTCTTTTAAGGTAAAAAAAAACCTAAGACTAAAATTGAAAAAATCTACTCAACATTTCATTGGGGTCTTACAAGGACCCCACGCGGTACTTGATGGAATTTTTCAGAAGCGGTAGTTTAAGGGTTAAGCAGATAAAATGTTATTACAAATTGAAACTGATCAATGCTTTTTGACGCTCACTGGATAACAAATCTGGCAATCTGGAAGAAGAATTGTGTCACTTCAAAGGTTTATCACTTTTAAAAAAGGTTAGTCACTAATCTGGAAAATACAGAACAATAATTACTATAATTTCACATGCTACCACAGATGCCTCAACAACAGACAACTTTAGTATTTGGCAAAGGAACAAAAAAAAAGTTAAATGAGAAAGTTTCTGAATATAATTTTTGCATATACAGGGTACCTGGGAAAGAAACCGCAATATTTGAAGAATGTGTTCAGGGGATCAAAATAGACAAAAAAATTTGATAAGTATAGATTCACTTCGCACCCATTACAAAAATATTACTAGTTATTGATAAACATTCGCATTGTGAACATCATAGCAGTTTCTGTGTGTCTTTCCAAGTTGGTAGTAAAACATATTTAAAAGCATGGGCCACCAAAGTCACCCAACTTTAATCCTTCGACTTAGGGAATGGCCTAAAAACTGTAAATTACAGAGACATTATGAACTGTGGAGCTTTAATAAGAGATAATTAATTAATATTGATTTCATTGATGAGTTCTGTTAATTTTATTTTGTAAACCATTAAAACTACTTGGTATGTTTATAAGACCTTCTTGTTCATTTTAATCCCCGGACCACTTATCCCAGTGCTGGAATTTTCTCTCCAATTATCGTGTGTAAGTATACCTAGGTGTATGGTTACATCAGGTGAAATGGACTGTGGCAATATTAGATAATTTTTTAAGCAATTATATATCAATAGTACAGTTACAGTTAAAGTTAAATTTAGTTAAGGTATCCCAAGCCTATATGCTGTGTACTTCCTCTTATATCGTTTAATATCTATAGTGAATATGACTCTTCACATTCAAGTGTCTGTGGGTAGCTAAAGCCCAGAGTTTACTAATTGCTTCGAGTGATTGGACTAAGAACACCTTTGATTGGCTCGATTATTATGTCATTCTAAAAACTAAACCTAATGTAACTAAATATAAAATAAAACAGATGGGAGTTACTAAACGACGACTGGATGCTAAACGCTTAGGTAGGTTAGTACACCTTCTGGCACGTCAGCGAAAGGACTGCGGGATTGGTGGGCCTCTTCACCTATGCCGTGCGTGGCCGCGCTGCTTAGGGGCTAAAATCTACTAATATTAATGGCGGTAATGAGTTTATTGTTATCTATACATATATAAAGGAAAGTCACAACGATGACTAATCAACGCAGAGCCGAAACCACTAGCACTAAAAACTTGAAATTTGGGTGGAAGGTTCAATTTGTTACATAAGGTAGTGCTAAGAAGGGATTTTTTGAAATTCGACCCCTAAGGGGGTGAAAAGGGGTAAAATGTGTTTTCACGAATTCCTCAATATTTCTTACACCCGATAAGATATCGACTTGGTGTTTACCTGCAAGGATTGTCAATGCAAATACCTAGAAATGTTTTTCAGCATTTTGCTCTAATCAACCCCTAAAGGTGCAAATGTGGATTGGGGATGAATTAAAGAACCCTAAGTATTTCCTATGTTTATTGAGTTAGAACATTCTTTTTTGGCACATAGATTGATTTTTAAAATATTTAGAAAGGGGTGTAAGGGAATTTGAAAATGTTAACCCTAAAGGGGTAAAAGGAGGAAAAACTAAAAAGGTGTGGGGGGGGGGGGGTCAAATTTATTAATTTTTTTCGCCGGGAGTTCCATTTCACAATAAAATGGATTAAAAAGAATATTTTGAAATTCCTCCCCTACGGGGGTGAAAAGGGGTAAAATGTGTTTTCACGAGTTTCTCAATATCTCTTACACCCGATGAGATAGCGATTTGGTGTTTACTTGCAAATATTATCAATGCAAATACCTAGACACTTATTTTAGTATTTTGCCCTAATCAACCCCTAAAGGTGCAAATCTGGATTGGGGGTGAATTAAGGAACCGTAAGTATTTCCTATGTTTATTGAGTTACAACATTCTTTTTTGGCATACAGATGGATTTTTAAAATATTTAGAAAGGGGCGTAAGGGACTTTGAAAATTTTAACCTTAAAGGGGTAAAAGGAGGACTGAAAAGTGGTGGGGGGGGGGGGGGGTTACATTTATTAATTTTTTTCGCTGTGAGTTCCATTTTATAATAAAACGGGTTAAAAGAGATTTTTTGAAATTCCTTCCCTACGGGGTTGAAAAGGGGTAAAATGTGTTTTTACGAGTTCCTCAATATCTCTTAGACCCGAGGAGATAGCGACTTGGTGTCTAAATATCTAAAAAATGGTTTAAGTGATTTTGCAAAATGTACCCCTAAAGGGGTAAAAAGGGGTAAACTATGTTTTCACGAATTCCACAATATCTCTTAGGCCCGGTAAAATAGCGACTTGGTGTTTGCATGCATAGCTATCCAATGCAAATGTCTAAAACCACATTTCATTGCCCTAATTAACCCTTAAAAGGTGCGAATTTGAATTCGGGGTGAATTATAGAACCCTTTGTATCTCTTGTGTTTGTTGAGTTAGATCATTCTTTTTTGGCATATAGATGTATTTTTAAATCTTTAGAAAACGTTTTTAAGGGTTTTTTAAATTTCACCCCTAAACCGGTAAAAAGGGAAAACTGAATAGAAGTAGGAAGCTAAAATTATTTTTCCCTGTGGGTTCATTTCAATATAAAACGGGCTGATTTTTTTTAGAAATTGCACCCCTAAGAGGCGAAAAGTGGTAAACTGTTTAGCCTATTGAGAAGGGGGACACTCTAGAATGCATTTGAGATTTAGAAGAAAAAACAAACATTTGTAGTCCGTACGAAGAACGGGCATCTTGCTAGTAACATATAATTTGAACCCCTAGCCTCAATTTTCTTGTGTTAAAGTGTAGTTCGGAGAGTTGAGAGCATTCCAGGCCAATTCGGACCTGACCGACCGGTGTGGAAGACTTATACTAGCTCAAGCCACTGGGTTGGCGGCTTCATACAAGAGAGTTAAGGCTACTGACTCCTCCAGGTGCAGAGGTACTCACAAGTGCTTAAATCCGCCGGGCATCGTTTTCTTATACCCTTCTGTGCCTCACTATCTAAACCATTTTATGGGATAATCCAGGTAAGGATGCACCGTACTTGACTGCTCTGGGACTCGCGCGTGGCTGGGCAGTTTCTCTTATCAGTAAGTCTCCGCGTGCTAAAAGTCATACGTCAATTATTCGGTATTATTAGTTGTTTCAATTTAATTGTAATATACGTTACGGGCAACTATTCGAATGATTGGAGGCAGAAGAATAAATAATTTAAGATAGGAGGATGGTATACTCCAAAGACACATGAAGACAGCTGGCCTAGAATTAAGCAAAAAGTGAAGTGAAGTTGTGATGATAATAGGCGAAGTCAATAAAAGCTTCGCGATATACGAAACCTAGCTGATTAGAAATTAATTGTAGATTGGTTTGATTATTAGTGATCTACAATTATAGCTTTGGCCACAGATATGACAAGCATCATTGAAAAGTAACTTACATATACTTGTAGTTTTACTTAAAGCGCTAGTACACAACAATGTATTGTAGCTAGTATATGTACTTCTTAGCTAAGGTAGCAGTTGGTACTTACCTGTTTTGACTTTCGTATATTAGACTAATATTAGTAGTCCATGACAATACATTCTATAAAAAAATGCGGGTTTTATATAATTTCAAAGAATTATTCCGATCTTGCAATTTCTATGATATCAAAAAACCATAGTTTTTAATGTACATATTTCTGAAATTTTTATATGCCATGAAAACTGTCGTAACAAACACTGTAACGGTTTTAAACTGTTGTTTTTCATTTAGACAACTCAAACCTTCTTTGTGTAGACCTAGTTATCTATCCCACTTTTTCTGATAGTGAAATATGGAAATTTGATATTGATATTCCATTTTGTTTTGAAGATGTTGGGGCAGGCAACTAAAGAGTTGTTTTCTGGTTTTCACCTTCCAACATTTTTGGAGAATATCAAATTAATGTCCGCTGTTTCAAGATATATATTTTATGGCTCCCCATTGTTATGCTTAGAAGAGAAATTATCTAGGAAGATCGCCCGTAATCTGGTGTAGGTTTGGTTCTACTATTAGTCTGTTTGATTAGTATATGAAAGTCAACACCTTGACTCCAAAGGTAAAAGTTGAGTTCTTACCTTTACGCGGTTTAAAGATTGAATTATTTTCTTATTGTCTTCTACTCTTCATGTCCCCGTTGCTCGAACAATCTCCAACGTGCTTAGAGTGGATTATGTCAAATTTTATGGGTTGTTCAGTAAAGTCAATTTTAAAATGTCATAACAGCATTTGTTGTTTGCAAATTTTGCTCTCTTTATATTTTCTGGTTAATTATTTTGCATATTTCGGATTTTATACACTCTTTATTTTTTTAAATAGTAGACGGGTATAAATTAAATGATAGCGCAATGCGGCGTCTAGAAAAACGTACTTTTATGAAGCAATAATTTCATTCGACTATACAATCGCTCTGTTCTAGAAAGACCTCTGCGATAAACGTTGTGTAACGCGATTTACGTTAGGAACTACCTCTTTGGTAAGCGTTTAATCAGGTTGTAACTCTATTCGTGACATTTCGCTGTTTGATTCCAGCACATATTTAATTGGTTCTTATCTTTTCCTGCATAGTTTTATGAATATATTTTTATAAATATAATCATTGAACTTTTAAGTTTGCTATCTTTAATTTAACTGTTGATGTCTCAATTTTATACTAGTATCTGTGCTAATATTTAACCGCACATGGCTACTGATTATTTTAACAAAGTGGCACTTGAATTTACTTCTGGTCTATTATTTTATAAGACATTCGATACCATCTCGCGTTGTTTAAGATTATGGTTATGTGATATAGGCCCTCTAGGAACAGAGGGAAGTGGTTTTTTTATTGGATTGTTGGCTTGCGCTTGAAACCAGTAGCGCCTGCCACCTATAGTGCTTCAAGAGTTATTAGTTTCTTAGCTCCCTGAACTTTATGTATTATGACAAAATTTCAACTGGTTCCACCCACTTTGAGCTAGCTGAACCGCTTTTTATTAACGCCATACTAATTAAACCATAATTCTATTAGGGAATTAAGGCTTATCGAAAGTACCTTATGACGTATATGGTATCATTAAAAGTCAAGAATATTACACTCTATGTAACATAAAGTGATATGTTTTTACTAACAATATAGGTTTTCTACAGATTAGATACCTAAGTAGAATAATGATGCCAAATATTTATAAAAAATTTATAAAATATTTATTAACGACATAATGCCGTTAGTAAGCATCTAACAAACGAGGATGAATTTGTGGCCTTGGAGGTAAGGCCGAGGCTAATGAATTTATCCGAGTTAGTTAGATGTGATAACGGCCGTATGTCGTTGAATATTTTTCATAACACCTACAAAAATTGAAATTTTAGCGCAATTTAAATAAAAAAGTTAAATAGTATTAGTAACGGGTGTTAGAGAACTCGTCTTATCAGAGTCACATATGGAAAAAAATAACGTTTGGCAATACTGAAATGTATTGTTGGTGATACTGGAAGTCTATGTCAAAGGCGATGTTAGTAGGTTAGGTGTTGCGTCAGTTTTGACACAGACTGACGCAAAACCTAACCTGCTAACATCGAATTCGACATAGACTTACGGTGTCACCAACTATACATTTCAGTATTGGCAATGTTAAAATGTTACTGTTCTGTTATTTCTTAACGGCCTAGGCAGATTGACAGTTCTATTATTGGCAAATAACAAGTCGGTGTTATGAAAATATGTTGTTGGTAATTGCATATGTCTTTACAAAGTTTAAACAAATTGTTTTTCTTCAAACGTCAGTAAAATGTGACATTATACTGCTTGATTGTTGATGCTAAACTGTCACGTCATTGCCATGGCTTCTAAACACTTTATCTGCTGCTCGTCAGCGGTTTGTAAAATTATTATCTCCGCTGACGAGATAAAGTAACTTTTTTCGGATTTTGTTCAGAACGTTAAAATAAATTGTTATAAACGTTTGAAGAAAAAATAATATATGTTACTCGTAGCAAAAGTACCTTTATGTGGCTAGGCTGTACTTATGTGCCTCGCAAACACAGCAGATAAGCAGTCCAGCCACGCCACATAAAGTATAACTTTTGCTCCTAATAACATAATATACTATTATTTGGTACACTTGGGTAATATTTAAATTTTCTTTAGGATAGAAATATATTTCAAAATTCTATATTTAGGTGCGTATTATACTACTATTTTCATTTTACATTTAGGGCAGCATCTGATTGAACACCCCAAAATAATATCAATTAAGCAAAATTATAATTTGTAATAGTAATTTAATATAACATTAGAGAACTCTAAAATTACTTACTATGCAACTAAAACATAATTATGTTATGTGACGAGCTTATAAGCCATTTTTTAAAGTACTTTCAAAATAGCTATTTGTCAAAACAGGAAACGATAATTTAGGGATCTATAATTATTAATCGTAGTTAATCCACCAACATGGATTTAATAATGTAATTTTTCTCTTGAAATTTTTCGTGGAGAAAAAAAATCGTCTTGCAGGGATGATCAATTATTTTCTTGTTCACCCTCGTAACACGTTTTATAAGTTTAATTATTTATGAAATACAAAACAATTGGAAAAACAAATTAAAGGTTAATAAATAGCTTGAGAAAATATTTTTTACACCTTGATCTGAAAGTGATATTTTCTGACGATTTTCAAAGAAAATAGACGTTTGACCCCCTTGTTGGTTTTCAGTGGCTGCGGCAGTTCATGCAATACATTGGCTCTCGTTGCCATTAGAAAGAAGAGGGAATGTGATCAATAACCAACCAACTAGCATCCTACTCGTTATATTCAGATATTTCTAAATGCAGCTGATTAGAAGATATGGTCTTATCATTAAAAATGCACAAGTGTCAAAAAACCATATGTATAACACTGGAGTAAAGTGTCGTTCCCTCCCCTTTTGATTACTACATCCGCAGGAGAGAATGATGCCTTTTTTCTCCATACTAATACAAACAGCTATAATTTCTCCACAAAATCAATTTAATTCTTGGTTTTTGAATACCCAATTATAACTCAAAGCTAAAATTGTAAAGCTTCGATTTATTGTGTTTGACCGAACGACGCTATTTATAGACAACTATTTAAAATATTTTTAAATTAATGTCTTCGCTATGAGATCCGCAAGATTACGTCGAATCCGCAAATTAATATTTAGTTTCGTTTGTGCAGTTCTTTGGTTACAGTAAAACTGTATAAAGCGAAGATAATAAAAAATTAAAATCGTATAATAGTTACAGCAGGATTTCACAACGTTAGCGAAATCAATCTTCCTTGACATTATTCAGTACCCTATAAAGGTTGTTTTCTATGAATCCATTTCGCAAAAATTATAGTTTGGTGCTGGCACGACAGTTAATGTCTACGCAAAACTCATAGGCAAATTAGCGTGTTAGCAATTTTTGCCGCGCTTTTCCAATTACCAAATTCAGACAGATCCATATTTGGCTACTAGTTTTACAAATTGTAATCAAAAGCCCTGTTATTAACCTGAATTAAGCAACGGGGCCGCCTTTCTAAATCACTAATAAATTCTATTAACTATAGAATTTTATTATCTAAATTACGTGATCAACAACCACTCCGCGGTTCTATCATTCTAGAAATTAATTTTGTGGGCTGTAGTTTCTCCTACGTACTAACGCTTTTATTATAATTCAATCCAAGGTCGCGCTCAAAGAATGCAATATTTATCAAATGCAGACTTGGCTTTGACAGTTTTCTTAGCGTTGGTGGATTTCCGTTTGCGGAGAGAAATATGTGTTAATTAGCAGCAATTAATTTACATTTTGGCGCCTAGCAGTTAAATAGAAACGTTTTCTTTCAGCAGAATACTTTTGAAAGCGGTTAAGATGAGAATAATAATATTAAACCAGTTTTTCTTGCAATAAATAGTATTAAATGCATGAAGTACAAACTCGCATACAAATAGCCAATATCAAGGCCTCGAGCTTTCCGTTTAACAAAACGCCACAAATCTCCTTTATTATGAGAGTATTGGAAAGGGACCATAAAACCGTTTCAGGTGGAACATAAGTTCCCAGCCATTGTAGTGGTCGCTTTTGAATATTCGACAAATTTGGTGGACCACCCATCTAGCACTTCCAAAATCAAAATACCTGTTAAAAGCTGAGATAATATACTGCAGCTAAAATTGCCCATTGTGGTTTATATAATTCAGGCGATTATATAATTTGGTGATTCAGAACAATAAAGCCTAGGAAGGAATAGGCGATGTATAAATATCCTTTGTTGCTCGAGTTGCCAGTTTCGAGGTTCTCAATAAAAATGCCCATTTAATAATACGTCAAATTGTTACACAAGAATATGAATATAATGCGGTAAGAAAAACGTAAATAAATGAAACATTTAGTAATAATAATAATTTTGCTATAAATGTAACAATCTTTAAAACCATTTTTATTGGTAAGGACTCAATATTGTTTGTATATTTTATTATAAAATGTAGCTTTCGTGCTTTAAAATTGAATTTTCAGTTGTCTTTATTGCAGGCATTTGTACACATCGGCTTTATTAAAGATTATTTCTGCTCAAGGCGTGAAATTAGTATAGAATTTCCCAAACTAGCAACTGCCCTGGTTCAAGACCAATGTAATACTTCATTTTGTTTACTTATAATTCAAGCAATAATACCATTGACACTCAGAGAATATAAAAAGTCAATATTTGTGGGTGGAATATATGAACTATTGAAGTGTCACATCCCTACTCATAGATAGGCCCCTCCTATGAAGTTCATGAACGCGAAAAAGTATTTAAGAACAAAATTACACACTGAAACAGCATTATTTGCCGAAGATACAGTAAAAATCTGTAATGAGGTTGACACGGAACTTCCCTCGTAAAAGCGCACCATGTAGGGGTAGAAATATCTTAACGTTCCTAATAATATTGAAACAGTAAAAGGAAACACATGGTAATACGACTTACATAAATTTGCAAATTAAAAAGACATTACAGGCGGTGGGATTCTTGCAATTTTAGCACCTCAGAGCGGGACTTCAGGGCCTGGCATCACCCCGGGGGGAACACGATCGTTAGTCCCGTTTTCGCCTACGGCTGCATTATATAATAAGCGCTGATAATTGCACAAGTGTGTCCGTTTTACGACATTTATTCTGTAACTGTTGGGTCCAATTTTGATTAAGGATGAGAACCTGATCTATGCGAAAGTATTACTTGTATATATTCCTCAGTTAAGCAAAAATAGCAACATTATACTTTTTAAGGTGCTTACACTATATATATTTGACGAAAAGTGTATTTGGTTTTGAGCCAGATAGACATAATCGCATGCTAAATACAATTTGCTTCTAACAAATGGTTTTTGAGCGATACCGCCAGCAGACGAACAAACGGACAGATAGATAAACAGACGAAATTCAGAAAAACAAGTTTCTCGTCATCCAGGGAACCTGAAACGTGAATATCTAAAGAAATCTCCGAAGGTTATTACAATAATTCGAGAAATGGAAGAGAGACCAAAACGAAATATGGGTTAAAACTGAACTTTCTTAATTGTCTATCGATGCAAGTCATCCTTCTCTATTTTCTAAAAACGACTACTTTAGAAAAGGTTTAACTAAGTTAAGTGTTAAATATAAAAGTGTCACTCCCGTTTGCTCTATGAAATATTTTGGAAGTATTTACCAAGATATAAACCTCATTCTTCGTATTTACTGATTCATTAACTTCAAGGATTTCAGCAAAACTAATTACAATGAAAGCCATGCTCAAATTTTAAATAATGGCAAAAAGAAGGGTAGCTCGAAAGCCAGAAACGAAATATCAGAAATCTCTAATTGTAACAAGACCTGTGTTTGAGTCAGCCCTCTGATGAAGAATACATTTGTCAAAGTATTACTCTGTCGCATACACGATTATCTAATGTCTCATGATTAGTTTGCACTAATCTATCTGGAAATTAATAGAACACAGAGTTTTTAATGTTTATATTTCTGATTTTTACTTTTTTCTACTCCCTGTAACACAGCTGAATCACATTATCCCTGACAAGGCACAGAAAATATATGTCTACCGTAGCTTTCAGTTTCTCAATCGTCTAAAAATGTTTTATCAGTCTCTCAAAAATCACTTAGGGTTAAACTAGGACGGTATAAATAGTTGCGTTGTTACAATAGTTTGTGGTAAAATGTCACAATAAGAGAAAGTGACACCCATTAACATTGTGTTAATATTCAAAACCACTAGCTCACAACACAATGCAACAAGGGGTCGCAAGCAGATGGGTTGCATAATAAAATTATCTAATTTTTATAATCAGTAACAAACTAATAGTTGAGGGCGTCAGATTCTACAACTAACGGCGACACCCTCCGCCGAACTATTTGAAATAGTCGAGATGTGCCGTAAGATAGACTACAAAGGGTAAAAACAAACACCCAAGAAAGACAACCACAACTAGTGCCGAACGTCAGCAATACATTTTTCAAAACAACGACCGCAATACACTGAAAAACAGGCTGCTGCACAAATATTAGTAGAGAAGAATTACACAAGTATAACGCGAACAAATAGTATATGACAATATGCAAGTAAAAAGGTTTTTAAATAAAAATGTACGGAATCGATTGAGTGAAGTGTAGAACCCTAATTGAAATGAACTTCGTCATGAATGGTTTATATACAAATTTTTAAATATGTGACTTCTCGTTCCGGGAAGCGGGAGATTCAATGCGCTCGAAAATGGAACAATTGAAAGACCTGATATTAATATGACCTACACGTATAGGAAAATCCAGGGTAGTCTGTTGGGACGGCCTTTACAACATCAAATTTGAAATATAATAGGGATAGAACAGTAACGAGAAGCTACTTCGCGCATTCACGAATATTGGGCATGTAGCACGCAAATTTCACGACCTCACTTGGAACATCGGAGCAAGGACCGAGAAGGGAGCAGAAAAAGAAGAAAGGCTGATAAGATAAATTCGGCAAAGTATTAGGCCACGTGAGAGCAAAGATCACCAAATTCTGCCTTAGACTGCGGGTGGATGTTTTACTTGCGAAGTACTATCACATCCTGGGGTAACCCGATGGATGGTACACCAATTCATTAAGCCAGTATAGCAAAATCTCTCTCATATTTATACGATTTTTCTGGTAAAAATCTGCTATTAAAACGACACCAAAGGAAATCCCGAACAAACATGTCGTATAAATTCGAAAGTAAAACCAAGAATCCTTAAAGTTTCTGAAAAGCAAATGGAGACCGGAAAAATATATCCAACTCTGAAACTGCGTGTGGTAAGATTTAGAAAGAAAGGTATTCTATTTGCAAATTCAAAAGTCATGTAAACTATTTAGGCGACCTGATAAAAGATATGACGAAAGTAGAAGTAACACTTTCAACTTAACAAATGTCGAACCTTTTATTCCCTACATTGCAATTCCTGTAACTATCACACTTTTTTCATTACACCTTTTCAATATGATCGTTTACTATAACGACGTTTCACATTTTGGAAGTGCCCCTTCACCCCTCTTGCTTTTTTGATAAATGAATTGTAATATACACCCAAGTCTTCTGATCGCTAATAGTTTTTGAAGGCATTTCTAAAGCATATACATTACTCTGAAATTTCTATCTTTAAAGATACTAATCTAGGTTGAAAATTTCTTAAAATATAAGGAACAGAGGTCTTCATTGTGCTTAAATCATAAGAAAAAAGGTTCAAAACTATTATATCCTACAGTTTAATTTCCCTTAGACTTCATCGTTGTGCCTAGTTTACCCTTACAGGTGGACGGCGGTTTGTGAAGTTGATTGTTTTCTCGTTTTTTGAGTGCCTTTTCTATATATTTCTCCACCTCTTCTTGTGTCACATTATTTAGGTTGTTTCCTCTAGTTGTCCGCTCATTCTTCCATCACTTTTCTTATATCATTATATCATGTTTTTATTGGTACCGTTCTGCTTCTTTTCTTTGTTGGTCTTGCTCCATACTCTTTTTGCTTATTATTTTCTCAGTTATTCTCTTGGTATGTTCTAACCATCTCAAGTAGCTGTCTTCTATCATGCGTTCTAACGGGTGTTCATAAATAGTCGTCATCCCAGTAGGTTTTGACTTCAAAAACGTATGTCGATTAAAATTGAGAAAAAATACGCTATGACAGTACTCAATGACGTTTAATTGTGTTGCACGAATTAATCAAAGATATAACATTTTGTTTTTCAAAGCAACTGGGATGACGACTGTTTAGGAACACCTGTTATAAGTTTGTTATTTAGTCTTCCTCTAAATGTTTCGTTTCTCTAAACGTTTCGTTTCTTATTTTGGTCATAATTTTTTAGTATACAGGGTGTTTGCATATGAAAATAATGTTTTCTGTGTTTTATGATATTAAATTAAAATATTATTCCATAGGCGGGTATGCATTTTTAGAGTAAAATTGTTTTGAATTTTAACTCAGTTTTGAGGGCGTTTTCGAAAAAATGATAAATAGAGAAGTTGTTCAGTTTTGCGAGTTCTATTACGGGTTAAAATATTTGTACTCATTTCCATAACACCCTGTATATTAAAATCCATTAAAATACTATAAAGGGGATCGCAGAAGGATAAAGTAAGATATCGAAAACAAACGAAAAGAACTAAAAGTGTTTGCAGAAGAACGAAACGATCTAGCAATCAAAAATATTAGAAAATATAGAAGAAAGCTATAAAAGAAAGGAAACCAGCGACTTTTATTTGGAAATTAAGAAAACACGAAAGTTGAAGAATGTTACTGTACAAGGACGAAAATGGAGGTGAAGTGACAAAACTGCAAACTTAGTACTACATATTCCGTGAAGGAAAGATACCAAGTGGATGGAAAAAAGCGACGTTAATCTCTTTACACAAGAAAGATGACAAAACACAACGCGAAAATTACAGGAAAATAGCACAAAAGGACTACTGCACTTGGCAGAAAGAGACAGGTGAATATTAATGTGGCTTTAGAATCAAGTATCTACATTAAAAGAAACGTTGACCACTTGTTACAAACACGGACATCCAGGCTACCTTCATCGATTTCAAATGGTACTACGGTCGAGTAAAAAGATCATAACTCTACTCGATACTGGAGAACTTGAGAATACCGGCTAAATTAATTCAACTAGTAAACTTGGCCATATGCTGAATATACAATAGAGTAAAGGTAAACGTATACACTATACAGTCAGCATGGTTTATGAGAAGGAGTGACCTGACACATGGAGATCTTCTGTCCACAACTTTGCTTAACCTAATAATGAAGAGAGTAATAAGAGGAGCTGACATAAATACAACAGGGAGAATAACTAACAAACGTAATCAGTGTCTATCTGATGCCGATGACTTAAATCTTTTAGCAAGAATTTTTAAGGAACGAATAACAAGAAATTTGGAAAAATCATGAACAAAAATGAGACAGAGAAATTGGGTGTGTGGCAAAGAAATATTTTGAGAACAATCTTTGGAGGCAGGAAAGTGGATGGAAGGAAGTCCGGGAAAACTAACAATGAAATAGGGCCACTATATGGAGGGGCAGTAATATCCAATTTTGTGAAAACTCAGCAAATAAGATGGTTGGGTCATATCAAGTATGAGTACCTACGGAGTAGTGAAGGGTGTTCTAGGTACAAACATGGAAGGCACAAAAAAGATAACGTCCGAGAAATAGATAAATGACCACAATAAAAGTGCTGTAGAGAAAAGGGATACGAAACTGGAAGGAGAATATGAAAAATAGACAAGAATAGAGGAAGACTTCGCAGCTTTGGTCCTAAAAGTCCTGTGACAAGTAGATATTATTTTACCTACCTTTTGAATAAATCTCATTTCTGTCATCTTTATTTTTCCGATTAGCTTTGCAGTGATTGAGCATGACTCCTATATCTATCAGTATGCAATTATGAGCACCACTACTTTCTTGAATATTTCTGTTCGAAATACACGAACAGTATTTTTGCTGCTGATGTTCTTCCAGAGATTTCGTCATGCAATTTTCCGTTCCACGGTATTACAGTTCTATTGTGCTCTTTTCCTTTTGAACTGATAATAATAGTTTCTATTTTGTCTTTGTTACTACACATGTTGAACTTGTTCAATGCTTTCTTATATATTTGTAAGTTGTTATTCAACGTGCTCTGATATTTGCAATTATCACCACAATTATGATTGACCTATTTCGTATCTCTCGTTAAGTTTCTCTAAGCGATTCATGGGGTTATAAGGAGAAGAGAAAGGACTCAATATAAATTCCTGCAGTACACCTTCTATCGTCCCGAACATTTGATGTTTCATGCTTTGATGTTACGTAGTTCTTAGATCTTCATTCTTTTAATTTAGGCCGAGAGCCTGTTAATAACCACACAAAATGTGATTTATATAATTCATCTTCGGTCGCGGCTGGGGCTAGCGACCTAGCCTAACTCATTGAATTAAGAAAGCATGCTCTTCTACAGGGGTGGCGATCACTAAAGGTGTTGGTATGATGACCGGACAGAGTAAGGTGAAAGCAATGTCCAGGTGTAAGGTTCGAACTCAGTACCTGGCGACTATGAGCGCAAACGCTTTTCTATCGGCTACCCTCACTCTAGGTCTTAGTGGTCCTGCATAAACTCTGTATTTGTCTCTGTGTGTCATATCTGCTAATTTTGTCGAAAACCTTTTCCAGATCTACCAAGCATGTATGCACGTTATTTGCGTTTTCCGTGATTTACATCGAGGCAAAAAACATTTTGCTTTTCCCTCCAGTAGCTTCTTAAAATACTATCTTTATTTTTCTATTATATGTTCTCCTTCGTCGTTATATTTCATCCATTTTCTTTTAAATTCTTGAATGACATGTTTTTCGTTCGTTTCATGCTTCTCATTGTGCCAGAAATATCTGTTGTTTATTTTGTATGATCCTGTGAACTTTCCATGATGTTAGTTTTATTCTCTTTTATTATTATGTTACTTGTACTCTTGATAACTTATTCATAGTGTTTTGTGTCGTTTGTCCCCAGGTCTTTCCTACAGTTTTGGAATACTTATTTCACTTGTTTTTTTATATGTTTATAGCTTGGATTATGACATTTTATTTTCGTATTTATTTTTGTTTTGTTTTATTTTTATTTTCATTTCTGAGCAACTTTATCAATATTACTTTTATATCTAGAATTTGATCCCAGATTTCTCTGTTCGCTATAAAGTACTCAATTATTGACTTTTCCTTTCTGCTTGGTACCTCTCATCGGGGCCGTAACCTGGCCCAAATATTAGGCAGTGCTTGTTTTCTTTTTGCCAGCTAAAATTTGATATAATTTTGTTACTTAAAATTAGGATACTATTGTTTTTTATGTATTGTCTTCTACATACGAGGAGAGGGAATCGATTTTTATAAATAACCAAAAACTTGGTATCATAATCGAATTGAAAGAAGATTGCTTTTTGCAGAAACGCCACTGTTTTCGTTAACAACACCTGGAAAATGCGAATCGCTCTCGGGAGTCCATAAAGCACCTACTAAATTAAATAGAAGACATAAGCGATAATAAAATCTATGCCGAACAATTGGAACGGCCAGTAGAGATAGCAAGCGGAGGTCTTATTTACGACGGAGATGGGAATTCTTCGAGACGCGATCCAGATAGCTGGGATTGATAAATTAAATGCTGCTATAACACAAATTTAATGTACACGTGTGGGTGACGGCGTTACTCGTACACTCTATCAAGGATATCAACAACAGGCTTACTTTGTAGGTGCTTAAAGCTGATAGGAGATACGTTTTCTTTAAATGGCACCTCCCGGAGAATTTTTATTCACTTAAGGATTCTTCTGAAACCGATATGTATCAGGAAAGGCTGTGGCATTTTAAACGGTAAGGATCTCCGGGCGAAAGTAAAGCAGGTAGATTTTATTTAAACGGCCCAGCTTCCCGTAATTACTTTTCGATACTTTAAAATTGAGGAAAACGTTCAAGATGTTTTAATAGTGTACGCAAATGATATAAGTACGTATTATGGTACAGCATCCCAGCAAATGTAAAGTAATTACTTTAATTTTAAAATAAAGTATTTATTTCCTTTTTACGTTTTTAATAGTACCTATATTATTACACTAGTTTAATAAGATGGCCTGTTGTAGCACCAGAGGGTATGGTGCACGACGAGGAGTACTCCAATGAAACGAGTGCTACAATGCCTTTTATTAAACATTAGGTCAACTGCATTTACTGATTTTATAGTATTCTAAATAATTTCGTATACTTAATTTGTTAGGCCCGTTGGATGAATACTGGATTGACGTTTCATTGAGATTTCATGCTAGGTTCAGGTGCGGACAGCAGATCTTTGGTGCATTATTGTCCGTGAATGTAGCTGTTTGGAAAACCAATCAACATACAAATTTTTGCAACTTGCTATCTTTGTCGGATAAATCCAGTTTTTCAAAGCACTGTTTACGAATTTGAACTCTCGTCTCGGTTGAGTATCGCGAAATTTTCTATCGATCTCATCGTCCTGGCGCAGTCCTGGCGGAACATCTCGTTGTCAGCGTGTCAGTTAATCTTCGAACCACCGCTTCCCATTTTTTATTCGACAAGTCGACGTATCAGTGAAAAGCTCCCGTTATATCAAATTTCACCCTTCGACAGTCTAGAAGCTACCCATTTTGACTTTATCCTACCGCTAGCCAGAATCTGCGTTCAGCAGCGGTGACCGCCGTTTCGGTTTTCGCATCTCGTCGTAGTTAAGCATAAATTGCACTCAGCTAAGTTCACTATATTCTATTGTTTAGTATTGGCTGTGTGATTTACAGCAAATGTTGAGTATACACATAAGCTAACATGCGTAAACTACGCCGATTCTGTATGTGTTTTATAAGTGCAATTACAACTTAAGCATCAAATGAAATAAAGCTGACGGAATTTCAATTTTCAAGCTTTGTAACTTTTTCACATAACAAATAATTTATGAAAATAAGTTTTAAACGTGGCTGCTGACCTGTATTAGGCACCAATTTAAAAATGGCGCTAGTGTACTAAACAAATGAAAACTTGATCTGGTAACATCAACCCACTTGTAACGTGGCACTTCATTCCACCCTTTCGTTATTTTATTTTGATTGCCCTTAGGTTGTTAGCTGGCTCAGATGTCAATACACAAGACTCGTTTGTTACCTCAGCAGTGTTTTTGGAAAATCCAACACAGCTGTGTTCCAGGCTCGACCATTCTACACCTGTAGATCTGAAAATAAATTTCCAACCTCTTCAGGAATAAAAGCCAAGGTTTTTTACATAAATGTAATATACTATATCTGATAGTTTACAAACATACCAATAAAATAAGTATAAAACGACAATGCGCAAATAATATAAGTCGTAAATAACATAGATGAATCTTTAATTGAATGGCTACGGGCTGAAAACTAAATTCTACTTGCTTTCACAATTTAGAATTAACATATGCCATAAATAAACAGAACACTATGGTTTGATTTGTAGTGCTACGAGCTAAAAGCTAAATTCTACGTGTAATTACAGTTTCCACCAAATACAAGTAACAACATGTTAAACGCCAACTCTAACATAAAAATTCACTTTAGTCCGGTCTTGAGCCACTAGCAACTGCTCGCAGGTATTTAGCCTAGTCTTCAAATCGGCGTCACAAATATGATGCAACGCGATGCTGTGCTCGAATTATAATGTAACTTAGCAGTGAATTGTAGATTTGATCAAATACATTCGTCGTAAACGAACTAATCTGTTTTTACCTTTGCTGCCAACTAAACAGTGAATCTGGGCCCTTTAATGGCGTCGCTGTTCAAAATTGCACTGCACGTTCGGTACTGAAATCGAGTGATATTCCATTGACATCTCTGAAGAGGTTTCCAGATGTTAGTTACATGGACCTCACGGATGCTCCCAAAGTTGTACGGCACTCGCAGGTTTCGGGGGTTGCCCCAAAACTAGTCGTTGGTTGATGCACTTGATTTGCACCCGCAAGCGGCCGCAACCAGAACGCAAAGTGTCTTCAGTTCTCCCAATAAATCTGGGACACCCCGTCCTCTCGTTCTATATTTAGCTCTGGTGCGATGACTCAGGCCCGTTACACACTTAGAGAGAAATTGACCGGCTATGAAATCCTCTATTTATATGCACTTTAAAGGGGCCTGGAGTAAAGTTGAACACCTTAATAGATTTACAAAGTCTAAAGCACATTATTTTAAAGAAAAACATAATTTGAAACAATAAGGAAGTCGACCTGCGATTAATTAATAAAATAAGCAATGGTGGTAAAAATCGCAGATCAACCCCACTACCATTTATACACCACGGCAGCTCTGAAAAACTCTTTCTTTACTCACCGCGATGGCCGAACTAGCTCAAATATCGGCGGCCTTAGATCGTAGGTTCAAATCATCAGCTATGCACCCTGGAATGTCTTCAAAAAAAGGAAAAGGAAATGGAAATGGGCGCCAGAAATCAAAAGATTTCAAATAATAAGAAGAAAAATAAATTGCAAGTGACTAGCATTTAATTAATCATTAATAAAAGTTTTGAAATGTCAGTAATCAATGATCAGGATAATTAAAATGTAAATAATGTAATAACAAAATTGTGTATCTTAACTGAAGGTTGCGACACGCATAAAATTAAGAACCCCTTTCGGGTTATTTTAATAATTCACCAAAAACATTCGTGGGATATGCATACCTCAGTCATTTAATTAAACCTTCTGTTAGGCTATTGACAATAAAAAAAGCGTGACTGTACCTTTTACAGAGGGTCGAAATACATAAAAATAGAAAATTTAAATACTGGGCATAAATAGATATAAGCATGAAAATTTAATGTAAAAAGCAAGAGCATGTATCAAATTGAACATTACATTACATGTTAATAATTGCAAAACGTAGGCATTTAAATTTTAAATAAATGTAAAATCCAGGTATTAAAAAACGATAAATCTCGGAAACAACCGATATTTGTGGACTTTGATACAAAAATTACGCCGGTTTTACTTCACAATGTAATTAATAGGTTGCATAAAATACATTACAATGTAGTTGCGTGTGTTCATGATTGCGGTTCATCCAATTTTGGTTTATTACGTGATTTAGGGGTAACTTACGAAAAAAGTTATATAACACATCAACTAACTGGTGAAAATATTTCTTTGCCGATGTGCCCCATTTATTAAAGTTAATTCGTAACTGGCTTTTAGATTCAGAATTTTCATTAAATGGTGCTATTATTAATAAGCAACCATTACAGCAGTTAATTAATTTAACTAACTCCGAAATAAGCAGCTGCCATAAATTAAGTAATGAGCACATCACATGCGAGAAGTCAAGAAGGCAGAATGTTTCCTTAGCTGCGCAATTGTTGTCCCATAATACAGCTATGGCATTGAAGTACTATTTCAAAAATGAACCGGTAGCTGCAGCAACTGCAGACTTTATTGAAACTGTGAATAAGTGGTTTGATGTAATGAATTCACATGTTCCAAATAATATCATCACTTCCAAAGCAGCATATGGCTTACACTTGAACACTCAAAATGATATATTAAATTGCATGTACGAAACAATATCAAATTTAAAATGCAAAAATTAAAGAACATTGCAGGTTTTTCAAAAAGGAATTCTCATGTCTATAAATTCTATAAAAAAATTATATAAAGATATGCAAGCTAAATATTCTATACAATATATATTAACCCATCGTGCCAATCAAGATAGTTTAGAAAACTTGTTTTCCCAATTGCGCTCTCGAGGAGGATTAAATGATCATCCTACCCCACTAAATGTATTAAATCGTTTACGTATGATTATTTTGGGGAGACCCACCCATTCACAATAGTAATTAACGTATTTAGAGGGGTAACCCAGTCTTAACATTCGAGCATATTTTTACCACTCGAGCGAGCGCAGCGAAGCAAGAGTGGTAACTTATGTGAGAAATGTTAAGACGGTTTCCCCTTGAAATTCGTTCATTAGTTTATTGTTTATTGAGGCAATAATTTTGACTCAATAATAATCACTAAAAACTGCTAAATCGAAATCGGACTACCATGAATATGTGTGATGTTGCTATAGTGAATGCATGTTAAATGAGTGGATGCATGTTAAATGTATCTGAACATTCGAGGACGCGAGTGGATGCATGTTAAATGAGTGGATGCATGTTAAATGTATCTTAACATTCGAGAACGCGATCATGTTAAACACTGTTTAACATTTCAATGAACAATAAAGTAATTTAAATACAATAGACAGAGAAAACGATGAATACCTTGTCGGAAAAGTATTACTTGAAAGTAATTTTGAATATCAAGATCATGGAAATTCAAGCTCTTCATCTTTACCAGACATGTCAGAAACCACTGATACCGATCTTCCATTGGAAACCGCTTCTGTAAATTTTACCGAAAATGACGGCCTCGAATACTTAGCGGGGTGGATAGCTTATAAATTAAAAGCAACTCACTCAGAACTAGCTGATTTTACTTACAAACTAAGAAAAGAACACGATTACGGCCTACCATCGTGGGTAAAATGTTTGTCTTTTGGTGGTTTACTCCAGCCAACAGAACCGTTTAAAAATACCGTCATGTCATTTAACTCAACATTTCAGGATCTTATGGGAGATGGAATTAGCAACTCACAAAAAATTAATAAGAAATTATATAATAAATTTCTAAAAATATATCCCGACGCAGATGTTACAGTTTTAAGAACGTTTATTAGACAAAGAATATTTATTAGAATCAATTATTTAAATTTTAGATATAATAAACAAAAACAATGTAAGTATTTAAAAAGAAGAGTTGGTGAAATTAAAAATAAAGTTTCAAAAAAAATGCGTAAAATAACAACGTGAATATTAGTAGTAATAAGTAAATAATAATTTTAATAATTTGTAGGATTACTCTAGCAATTTGTGTATTATGTTTACGTTAGTTGATTTTACTGTTAATTCTTCGTACATATAAGCATGTTCTAATTTTTTCTCTGATGACTGTTTACTTTAAATAAAATATATTAAAAATCACTTCGTCCACTTGTTTTTTACTCGTCTATCCTTGACCACCTGCATTTAGCTTGGACTAACTATCGCTTTACACAAATGACGTCACGATTCGCAGCAATCCCCTCGCGTCTCAACAACTACAACTGGTTAGTAGGCAACCTCTGTACCAATATACTCGACGGACCTTTATACTCGACGGACCTTAGGTCTAAGTATACACAGGGTGTAGACGGAAATGTTGGACATAGAAAACATGCAATGTCAAAAATTGAGAGAATGAACTTAAGTTTCAACCCGAAACCATTATTATGAGTGTTTCATTAACATGACAGTACAAATATTGTTTGCTTGTTTTGATTTATAACTGAATTTATCTTTAAGCTATTATTAGTATTTGAGAAAATGCATCATAAAATGAATAAGTGTTTATAATTACTTTGTTCTTTTAAATTTATTTTATGTAAGAAAGCTTAATTAACTATTGCCATGGTAAAACAGACAACGTTGCTATGTTGCATGACCACTCAGCTGATGTAGTCTATCCTTGGTAATTTTTAACATAACCTTTTTCCTATGTACGATATACGCCCTGTATAATTTATAACCACCTCTGCCAGCATTAGCTAGCGTGTAACACATAGGCTCATATTTTCTAATGCCCCGTCGTATGTAAACCTCAGGCAAGCGTTTTGAATCTTTTGAATTCAATGGGTGTCTTGAGTATTTTCTTTAAAATCTTATTAAAAATATTTTCCACATAAGCTTGCTTAAGTTTCTTATTCTTTTAAATGTCATATTGACCTAACCTAAACAAGCAATGCTTATGTGTTTTGTCATTTTATTAAATTACCCCGTGGGCCAATTATGTTCTGTATAAGCCGTTCACGACTTTTTTGGGACAGAGTTGGCTATGATTTTTTCTTTTCATGTTGGACTAACTGATTCGATGATGTAGGGGATGCAACTTTTTTTTTGTCAGTGTCTGTTCGACATTTTCTTGCCACCACATTGCTAGATTTATTATTTTAATATTCGTAAGAAATAAATGATTTATCAAATGTGTAAAAATAATTTTAATTTCCGTCAAAGGAAAAGTCAAAATGCCCAAAATAGGTAATCTTGTTACAGCAAAAAATTTCCATTAAACGATGTTACTTTCAACTTACAGACCAAATTTAAAAGAACGCAAGTCGATATGGCGACTAGAGAATATCCGGCAACAATGTACCTATTCACAAAATATAACCTTAAACTGAAAACAACCTAACCTAACACAAAAAGTGTCAATTTCCATGAGGGAGTTTAGTTGCAACAGAGGTTCTGTCAACAAAATTACTAGATGGTCATAGCCTCACCTGACCCAAAAAATCGTGAACGGCTTATAGTAGATGTTTATACTACAAGTAGCTCAACAAATAATTTCTATAGCATGAAATCCTTTAGTCGGGTTGAGACATGCATTTATAATTTTCTAAATCTGTAACAACGCTTTCCGTTCAAACTCAATATCGGTTATGTTCAATTATTTATTATATCAAGTGTGCGTTGACAGATCACTCAAAATTTCAACTCAACAGCTTTTGTGAATATAGCTTCTCAGCATATTTAAAGCAATTATCAATAATTAGACATTACATGGTTTGATTTATTTATTAAAAAGCTTCTATTTCAGAAGAATTAGAATAAATCGTTCACATACAATGTTAATCTAACCTTTCTAGGGCGTTTCTTGGTATTTATTAAGAAGTTTTATGCTATTAAGAAGTTCTTTGCTACAGCTAATTGATGAACCCCTACAAGCTCACATTCTTGACATTATGTACACAACAATCCCCATTATTAGTTACATGCCAATTAACAATACATTATTTTTAAAATGTCAATTTATTCAATCTGCTATAATTGAATACAATCTAATTTATTTTAGATTTTCAAACGTTTGTGTATGTTTTGTTATAGAAAATTACACACTGTTTATTATTTGTTATTTGATCTCCTTCTAAGCAATTAGACTATAACAGTTTTAGTTACTATTGAAATGTTGACTTTACTTAAATTAAATTGACACTATTACAATATGATAATTATCTTATTAAATATTAAAATACAAATTCTCTTCATAAATATTTTCAGAACTTTCATTCTCAGTCCATAATAATCTCATCCATCACTTCGACTCCAAGCGTAGTAACTTTCAATACTCACCTTTGCACATCAAAAGTCCATATGCTAAAGATGGACTCATTTCTGTTAAAAAAACATTAGATCAACATGTCGTTATGATCAAGTCAATTTTTTATTGTAGTTTAGATTAATTATGTATTTCAAATATAATCAATCATTCAGAGAAAATAAAATGTTATGCTACTGCAGACCTTAGGACCTAGATGATTCCAATGTACTGGTCAAGATAAAGTAAGATACCCAACAACTGCAAGAAGAATAGATAAAGACCAGAGTGGATCTATTCACGAATCACGTTAGAAGTTGCGTTTTGATATTTAGGAAGATTATAGAAACCTTTTGTTTTATAATCAAGTTCAGATCGTTGCAATTCCTCTATTTTACTATTGACTTGAACTTTAACGAATTATTTGATAATATTAAATGCATAATAACATTGAAAGCCAAGAACAACCAACGTTATTGAGATTTGCTGGCTCAATAACAATACAATTTCATTAACATAATATTATTTGTATTACAAATAAATAAAACTAACACTAGAAAACTTAATTTAGAATGGGACTATAATTACATAGTTTCTTTTCATAGGAAAGCCACTTCGCCCTCGGTTTAGTTTCATAACAGTAGGTAGTTCAACGAAATAGCCAAGGCATGCACAACAGCTGAATGAACATTAATAGAAATAAAGGAAAATGCCAAGGTGAAATTTAGTTGGAAATCTCCATTAGATAATATTATTTTTATGGACTTTCAGTTACTCTATATAAGTATAGCTTACAATTTTGAAAAATCATTAGCAAAAAGCAGTAGAAAATTTTTAATGTTAAAAATATTATCGAATTCGCTGGGTTTCTTCGAAGCAAGGATTAAAGTAATACCACTCGACAGTATCTACGTTATTTTGTCTTTAAAACGACGCCATTGTCACAATATATAATATATTGAATTTTTTACCACCCCATAGAACTATGGAACTAGATATAAATACAAAAATTAAATTATCCTCTAAAAATATAATTGGAAATGTATTTCTACCTCCACGTTTAATTTTTTAAACTAGGCTCAAGTGCGCCTTGCACCTCGATTGTGACGGACGTGGCTATTTACTTTTAGTTCGATATGATATAATAACTTTTCAAATAGCCAAGACAAAAGAATTAATGATAATTAAAATGTTAACGAGATTGTAGAACACTTTAATATCTTAGCTTTTAATTTTCTAACCACAACCATTATAGAATCTGCATAAAAATGCCATTAGATTCTAAAAACTTCTTCTCCTAGGATAACCCTATAACCATATTATATTACCAATGAAGTCGGTAACGCAATACTTAATTTACAATTAGTTGTCAAACCGTCAATTGAAATTTAAAGTCTTAATAAAAATAGCTGCGCCCTGCCCCAAGTTCTCGATAGGACCATCGGAACGTCAATCCAAAATTAATATCTCAATAAAACGCGAGTTTATTTGGCTCAAGTTTCCAATTTGACTGGAAATAAACACTTAAGTCTTAATTTGAATGCCACACAAAGCGCTAAGCCAAAAACCCCATCTTAGTCTCCAGTTTTGGTGCGCAGCCGAAAATCACCGGCAGTTGTTTTAGCTTGATCGAAAAATAATCGATTTTTGCACCATTTCTGTTTCCGGCCTTTAATTAGGTGCGTATTTCAAGCAATTCGAGGAATCACCTTCTATTTCGAGTGAGATTACATCTCATTGAAACACGGGGTCACCGGAATTTATTTTATTGTCATTTTACGGCTAGCTTCACTTATCTACTTTTTGAATCACGTTTTTTGTTTACGATGACGTTTCGGATAAAATTTGAATAAATTTAATGCGCCCATATCGCCTGATAAATCTATGGCGGGAAATTTCACATTTGCATATTACACATTCTTCTAGCGCAGTTGGTAACACTTTATACAGTAATTTCTGAGCTTAATGTCCTGCCTCGCAGGTTTATTTCGCCCCAAGTATTGTTTTAGTTCTTAAATGTTTTATTTTATTATTGCTACCGGTTTCTTGGAATCGATTTAGAATTTTAACTAAAATTTTATGTTAAACGACTGAATTTATCGCAGACCGCATCGCGACACTACTCAGACTATATTGCCATAAATTACAACACCCAGACAATTCGATTTCCTTCAAAACCTCTTGAATCTTAAAAATTTCAAAGACCACTCTATCCGAAATGCTTGAGAATATGGGCATCGCCCTTTGACCGAAGAGTTACCTTGCTAGAAGCAAATTTATCTATCCTTAGAGAATAAGAAATGTAGCATGGGTAACAAACTATTAAAATTTAGCAAGCTTTTGTATTTGGTAGTATATACATATAATTTGATAATTTGATACTCAGACATTTTATTGGAAGTATAAATTAGTAAGGTTTTAAAGGCATAATTTTATTGAACTATCGTCAACACATCTATAATTGACTTTTTGCTTCAGTTCTTCACCATTTAATATTGCTTCCTGGAAAAAAACTGCAATAGTTCTTTGCTTTAGCATATAATATAAAATGAATAATTATATTAACAAAAATAGAGATAGGTTCCATATTTATAATTGGTAGCTAAATAATAACACAATGCTATTAACATATTATTTGAATTGTAATTGCTTAAATTTATAGTTTATTTTCGTTGGAAGATAACAATAAGTTACTTTACTTCACGTTCATTCTCATAACGATAGGTAGATAAGTAAAGAAGGCATGTACAAACAGATAAATAATCTGTAATTAAAGAATTAAAGAATATAAGGTATAACGGTAGCGCCAGTACCAAATTTACCTAGAGCATAAATATTATTCCAGGAATTTGTATGGCGATTATTCAAGTTACAATCATCGCAGGCCTTTATAGCGCGCGGTTTCCCGATATACCGACTCTATGCCGCGATGCGCGAACACGCATAGATCTACTCTCGGCGCCGCTTCCCTCTATTTTATCTAGCACGATCTAGCGATAACCAGAGACCAGAAGGTATATAACCAGACCGCGCAGCCATTTTAAGACACTTGAGATCCTGACCTCCCCGATCCTGACTACCAGCTCTAGCATCCCCCCCCCAGGGGGGCCTAGACCCTTTTCTAGTATCTTCTTGACCTGGCTCATTTTTGACGGAGGTCCCGACTCGTTGAGCTACCGCTCGCACCTGACCCGGCTTATCTTTGACGGAGGACCGGACCATTTAACCCTAAACGCGACTATAAACCTAGCATACCTGCACCAGGTACGCTTCTAGTCCGACGACGCCATTCTGGTATTCCATCAAAGGCAAATTGTCTTCGCCAGCCCGAACACCGAACCGCTCACAATCTTCCAGCGGTCGGCTATAAACACAGCGACGAAAAGATGGGCTTTGCACGAGGTAGAAATTTCGTGTTTGTGTTATTCCGAGTGGTCCAAATTTACACATCAGGGAACCACAACAATCTGCACGGCTTAATGATCTGCCAGTAAGTCACCAACCATATATTCATTGTATTTAACAATATTTTCTAGACTGCAAAACAGAAACAACCGTCATTTCCGGGCACAGTTGTAATCTGTTTCCGAACTATCGCTCGGAGCCGCTGTGCGGTGTAGCCACAGGCCAGCAGATCTACCTAGACTCGTGCCCGAGGCAGTAACTGACAGAGCAGATGTGCATCGCGGATTGCAGACCGTCCAAAAGTGTGGAATAGTTCTTAGTTTACGAATTTAACTATAAGTCACATAAAAATCTAATGTAAAGTTTGACATTTAAGTACAAATGTAGTTGCATTCATAAATTAGGAAGTATTCCATAGCCATACTAGATAAAAATTATTTTTGATCATACTATAGTATTTGTGTACAGAGCTTGTTTATCCTAATTAAGATTTATTATGTACAATAGTTAACCACAATACACTGTTTATTTCTACATGTGTTATTCCTGTGTTTATACATTTGAGTGAACGGATCTTGAAAATTTGAGCTTACCCGGAGCAAGTACCTGGAAATTAAATTTGCTTTAGTTTAAATTAGCAAAGACCTGAAATCAATTTAACAATCCAAAAATGTCCAGCAGTTTATAAAGAAACATGGAAATATTACTGTAAAACGGAAGTTAGTTGGGTACGGATGCAGCAGAAATGAGAAGAGATGCAGTTCTAGCATATGAACTTGTTGATGTGTGAAGGATGGTGATAAAGTGTGATTTTGTATTTTATATTACAATTAGAAATAAAAAACTTAGTTATTTATTGACACATACCAAGCAATGGAAAGTCATCATCGTAAGATGTAAAGTGTATGGACAACATTGCTGTGGGCTGGTTGGCTATAGGAGAACATTTCCTAATTGCTGTGAGTTAGCACCAAATTTCTCTTTAATAAAGTTAGATTAGTGTTGCGTGTCGAAGATTGGAACCAAACGTATCTGAAAGAAAATATTTGTTAGAAATAAAGTAAATCATTTAATGTCTGATCAATAATCATCTGAAATAAGATGAACAATGCTATTCATAAGAGCTGTTGATTTAAAAATTTGGATGGACTGTCAACGTACACTTTAGATAAAAGAAATCTACATAGCCGATATACAGTGTGTCCACGGATGGAGTTGACAACAGGTGAGAAATCTTTATTATAAAGTTTACGAACAAAAGTCATTCTTTATTAAAAATGCTACTGGTCAAGAATCCTAGATTTGATGTACAGGGTAAGAAAAAATAAAGGAAACGTAAAAATGTATTACTTTACACAACATTAACATTTTTCTCCTATTCTGAACTCCATCCGTGGACACATTGTATGTAGAGTTTGAACGTAAAAATATAATTTTAAATTAAGGATAATTAAAAATGCGTGTTCCAAATTAAGTAAATAGTTGCATGTTTAAAAACATTATTGGATGACCCACTTTTGAGATTTATTTAGCAGAACGTAATTGCTGGACTGGGCAAATAATTGATAGGACAAAGTACAGGGTTAGGTAATAGGTACAGGTGGATTTCAGTAGGCCAAAAAAAAAAACAAAAAACGTGCCATTACCAAACGACATTGGTACGTCATTATCTTTCTTAAAGTGTGCGATTTTAAGTGCTATTGCGCATTTTGTGGTGGATCTGTTTTGGGAATCATCGGGCTTCATTTTTATTAACACAAGAATCAGACTGTTACAGTTAATTCTGAACGTTATATCGACCTGCTGGAAAATTTTGTAATTAATGAAATTGGAAGACTTAGTATAAAAATCCATTATTTCAGTAAGATGGTGCTAAGTCGCATACTGCAAGACAAACTATGCCCATTCTAGATGAAATGTTTGCAGGACGCCTAATTTCAAGATCTGGTGATATCCCTTTTCCTGCACGTTCGCCTAATTTAACTGTAGCAGACTCATTCTGATGGGGTTACCTTAAGTTTAAAGTAGACCTCCTCAAACACCTGAATATATAAAAACCGCATCAAGGGGGAAGTAAGAGCCATCGATCAGCAGTTACTACAATGAGCAATGCATAATTTCGTTAGAAGGTTATAAGAATGTGTTCGTTGCAGAAGATGCCATTTACAGCAAGTTATTTTTAAAAACTAAGTATTTCTATTAAATTGCATATTTCAAGCTTTATTGTTTCAGCATTTTCTATTTGAAAATGTTAAGTAGTTTTTTACTACTGCCTATTCAAAACTACCAGTGCCAGAGTTTCCGGCGGCAACCATGGTTAATGCCCAACTTGTTAAATTAAATTAATACAATAAAGTCCCGTTAATCCGAAGTTTAGTGATCTGAAATTCGTCCATATAAGGATAACGTACCTAGTACTAAATCGGGTTGGACAGTCCGAATCGGCTTGAATTGGTAATTTCGCGAATAACTAATAATATTAGATTATTTCAAACGCGGAAATCGTAGAAAGGCAACAGCGTTAAAATACGATGTGCGGACTTCAATAATCAGTGACATAAAATAAAAACCGAATGATATAACAGAGTAAGATAAGAATTAAAACTTTTTATCACCGTTATTAAAACACAAAGCAATTAAAAACAACGAGAGTCGGCAATTTTGTATTCCATAAGTTTTAATTTGTAATATCACACTCGTAATACTATACATAATTACACATGTATGTACATTCTGTTTTTTCTTAATAAAATACGTTTTAAAACTTTATCTTACTTTAGAAAACTCGCACATTTACCGTTTTATCACGCACTTATTTATGATTTCAAACCTTTCGCATCATTTTAAACGTGGGAAACATAGATACCAGATTTCGTCAATTTGGTGCCCTGCATAATATCACGTCGTAGGCATTGGCGTAAATATTTTGACTCTTGACATTTAGCTAAAGTAATCGAGTTTATAACATAATACGGTATTCCGGATGTTTTCCTTCTTCGAATTGAGCTGGCTTTAATTGATTTGTAGTCGTACTGTGTTAGGACATTTTTAGTTTGGTACGAACGTACGGCTAATTAGCGTATTTCATAAATGACGACCCCACTTGTATATGGGTTTTCGTATTATTTCGCCTGAATTTGAGCATATCAAGTAATGTGCAAGCATATAGTAGCTTTCTAACGCACACTGCTATGTTAGCGGCTTGCCGTCGTCGGTTCTAAAACGCCCTCATTTTCTGTATCTCTGTTTATATTCGTTGGCGCGCTAAGTTTATCAGTTGTTAGAAATATCGATCCGTCTGCAAGGCGCGTTTTTGCACGTTCCGTGACGTGAATTTAAGAAACAACGGCCATGGGTGCAAGGGAGCAAGCTTCAGCTCTCCTGTCCCGCTACTTTATCAAGTGGCCGGCACTGCATTTTGAATCAGTTGGGTCCCGGCGCGGCGTCCGCAACCAACGCTTAGTTCTGAAGTGGTGGAGCCCCGCGGAGTCTTCCCTTCTGGAGTGGCGTCCGCGAGATAGATGCGACGTTTGTTTGTTGAGCGTTTACCAGCTAACGTTTGGTGCTTCTTAGTCTGTGTGCGAGTACCGCTGTTGTAGTTGTTATTAGGGCCCCCATAGTTTCAATGCATTTGGCCGTGCGTTACGCATCTTTGGGATATTGCTGTATGGGTGTGCGTGACCGTTTGAGGTGTCGTTTGTCGTGATTGTAAGCCCATTGAGTTTCCGTTTTTCCACGGTGTAGCAGACTCCTTATCTCATCGATTAGACGGATTCCTTTGTGGGACCTAATTAGCACTGTTAGGTGTTCGCGAAGCTTTTACTGTCGTTCTGCTTTTCCGTGAGAACTTCGCATTGAGTCTTGTATGAGAGGATAAATTTCCTATTTGTGTCCGGCCCGCAGCTCGTTGAGTTGTTGCAGTAACTCTTTCGTTTCGTCTCCTGCAGTATCTGAGTACAGTGGCTGATTGCAGCAGCTCAAGACATCAGTTACCGCACAGCCAAGTTCTTTATGGGTATAATTTGTATTATTAATAATGTTTAGAGTGCAACTTAACATATACAGTGTGCTTCGTCGAATTATCGAACAGTTGGTGTAACGTCTCTGTTATTTAGCTTGTATTGTGTACCATTTGCATTTGTCAAACCGTTACAGTTGTGTACCTGTCATTACATTTCATTTACCGTCAGTTTATATAGTTGTTGATTAGCTTTATGCAGTAGCCCTTGTTCTGTGTCACAACCGCTACTTGTTATAGTTGATTCTCGCCTTTATTACCGCTATTTGGTTATAGTTTACTGTTCATATCGTTTTCAGAGTTAATGCCAAATTTACCGAATTATGTCAATAGACTTAAAACGTTGCTCAATTTACCGAACTGCCATATATACATTTCATATTTACATGTGCCTTTTTACTTCCTTTTACAATAAAGGAAGTATTGGATTCACACCAAAAATTCGAAATTGAGTTTTCAACAGATCTTCACGTTTTAGAGTCCCCTGAATCAAAAAAAACTACTTTTTTCATTGGTCTGTATGTGTGTGTGTGTGTGTGTGTGTGTGTGTGTCTGTGCGTCTGCCTGTGAACAGAATATCTCAAAAACGAAAAGAGGTATGGCATTGAAACTTCATATATACGTTTTGTGTACTATGTAGATGCGACAGCAAGCTTTTGTAGAAAATCGCATGACCAGAAGTAGGTGTTTACTTTTGTAATTTTTCAGTTTTTTGCGATTTTTTCAAAAACGGGTGTAACGATTTTGTTCAAACTTTACATTTATATTACATTTTGAATGTGTATTGATGTGAGATAGGTGATTTTGCAGTTGAATACTTCTAAAATGGGTTTCTTTTGTTTTTAAATTTTTTTTTATTAACTCCTATTTTAAATAGAACACCCGGTATATTATTACATTTTTGAATTCAGCTTAAAATTCTAGAGAAAATTTGCTCTTGAACTAACACTCTATTTGTACCGTTTTTGTAAAATTTCTAATTCTTTGAAGATTTTTGACAAATGCTTAAAAATTCAAAATCACATTTTTGGCTAATTATAAGATCACTGTAAAAGGAAGTTGTGTGCGTGTATCACACCAGATTTTTTTTATTAACTGCTATTTTAAATAGAACACCCGCTATATTATTACATTTTTGAATTCAGCTTAAAATTTTAGAGAAAATTTGTCTCTTCAAGTTATGCTCTATTTTGTACCGTTTTTGAAGAATTTGTAATTTTTGAATCTTTTTGACATGCTTAAAATTAAAAATCAAATTTTTGGGTAATTATAAGATCACTGTAAAAGGAAGTTGTGTGCGTGTATCAC
>CALNHX010008767.1:0-56911 GCA_940337035.1 Agriotes lineatus
GTAAGGAGTTTGTATAACCATTGATTAATTACACTTAAGATAACTCAATGTAATAGCCGACAACGGAGTCGAGAAAATTGTTCTATGATTGGTCACTAGTTGGCGCAACGCTCGCGAATTCAGAAAAATATTCCCAGTTACTCAGTCGTTACCTGGGACCCAAACCCCATTTTGCGGATACAAAGTTTGTTTAAAATATCCTATTCCCACACAGATGGCACAACAAAAATTTAAGTGGGGGGGCATAGCTCGTCTCATCTGTGCACCATGGTCTATCTCATTTGCATAATTGCATATTTACCTGGGAGTTGGGGATTACTTGGAAACGATTACCTTTATTACTCACTCAACTTTGCCTACTTCACAATAAGATTGTACAAACATTTTCGTTGGAATTTGTTGCAGTAAATAACGCAAAGCAAAACCAAAAGATTTTTAGATATAAATTTATTAAAATATAATAATAACATTAACACAATAATAATATATATATAATTTATTATAATATATATATATATATATATAATTGTATTATAAAACATGTTTTAACATACAGGCGAAAAAATCTATTACAGAAATTAGACATCTCTTCTCTATCCTATACAAAGTATAAGACAAATACCTATTAATTTTAAACGGGAAAATTCCAAAATACAAATATGGCCATATATGGCCGTACAAAAGCCCACAAGAAAATTATTGAGTCAATATTATAATTAATAATTATTATTATTACAAAAAATGATTACTTATAACATTAATAATTTATTATAATACATACAATAATTTGGAACCATTATTTAATATACAAACAAGCTTTAATTTATTTACTAATAAAATAAGAATTTTTCTATCATTGATTAAATGCACTATTATATTATAAAGTGTAATCAAATTGCACAGTAAAGAATAAGCGTTAATTCAAGTATCAGTGATTTAAGTATAGCAAAATGTATATATGTACATTACATACATATAATAATATTCATTGCGAAAACAAATCAAATTTCATATAGGTAGGTCAGGTACCCATACTACAATAGAAAAAATGAAAAATGAGAACGTTAATATTATTGGGAAATTTTAAAAATTCCAAATTTATTTGGATTCCTTGAAGATTTTGGAAACCATTTTCCCTTTTTAAATAATTTGCATTTTATCAAAAGCTCTAAAATAAACATCCTGTGCTCCCTACATGTTTCGCTACTCAGCCACTTCTGCAAATTCACTACAATTTGATTCATTAAATGCGATTTTACAACATAAACGTAATAAAAATTAGAATAATTTTTTTCAAAAGAATCCAAACACTTATCCACTATTGTTCGAAATTGTAATGATGGTGCTTTTAAACATCTAAAGAGATCTGGTTCGGCGATATCGGAGTAAGTTTTGTGTAACAACAATAACTCGTTCTCATTATCAAGTGCAGAGGAAACAACTAAACTTGTTTTACAGTCTTCACAATCAAATTTATCTAAACATTTTTTTGCTAAATATCCAGCAAAGTACGTTACCGCACAGTCTTCCAAAGTGGAAGGATTATCGTCGGTATCATATTCAGTGATATCATCGATATCCTCCCAATCGGTTTCGCAATCAATGGTTTCGCTTAAATTTTCAGAAACAACCTGAACAGATGAAGTCAGAGGACCGGAAGAACCGATAATACCATTTTCCGGTATTAATTCCACAATGCTATCATTATCTGTTTCGCAGTTACTGTTTGTGGATTTCATTAAAGAATTGATTGCATTGCTTCTAAAAATTGTTCTAAGTGCCCTGGCGCTTGGATTACGATTATATCCACAATGCTGCCTATATATAGAAATTTGATTTTCTAACACATCTTGGGTCAATCGGTTAGTTAACATATATGACATTCCCTGTTCTTTTTCTTCCTTAAATAGCTGCAAAATGCCTTCAATCACGTGTAATAAACCTTGAAAACAGGGTGGTTTACTAATTTTATTTGTTTTTTTGTCAATTTTATATAGGTTTGAAACAAGAGTTTTTGCTTCGTTGAGAACGTTTAAAACATGATTATTTTCAGCGGAGAGAGCCGATTTGTAGGGATTTTTGTCATATAATAGACGACTATTTAAACAATCGAACAATTTATTCATAAAATCAATGAAATCTGCCGTATTTAAAGCCGTAGCACTTACTAATTCTCCCGTTGAAACACAGGTTCTAATCGCAGAAGCAACTGAGTGGCTAAAAACTTGAAGGGCCAGTTTGACATTCATTTTTTGAAAGCAATTAGGTCTTACATGGGCTTCTGTCAACTTAGTTAAGGCTTTGCATTTTTGATTTTTTTTATCAATTTCATACACTTTTACAACATCGTCAAATGAAATTTTCTTGTCTTGGTCATTTTCCATCCCAAAATCTCCATTTAAAAGATTATTCCGCATGCTTTTAGCAATATGCATGGAATCCGGTATTGCAAAAATTTTTTTTTTGCTTGCGTTATCTTCATTTAAAATGAAAAAGGGAGTTTCGTTAGTTATTTTTAATTTTTTAAACGCTGCCTGGTTGTTTGTGCCTTGGTCACAAACTATCAGGCGAGGATTTAGACCTGCATTTAGTAATCTTTGCCCAATTTCTGGCACCAAAATATTTAACGCGTCTTTACTAACTACTTTCTCGGATAAAAAGTACGCCAGGGGCATCTTCCAGGGTGAATACAGACCCCGAGCTAAAAACACTAGTGCATGTTTGGCAGGTGCACCTTTTCGTCCTAAATGCCCCATATCTTCGAACCCTTCAAAAACATCCATTTGTTTATTGAATTCAATTTTTTCCGCAATTGCCATTTTATCAAAACATATTGCACATTTTTTTTCTGACTCTTCAGCATTTTCAAATTTTTTTTTAACTTGATAAAAAAATTCATCATTAAATCCAGGCCTAAACTGAGATTTACCCAACCACTTAGTAATTGTCGATTTTCCCGGAAGAATAATCCCCTGTCGCCTTAAAAAATTATATGTCGATGACGACTTATAATACAACATTAAAGCGAATTTTTTTTCAGAAGCAGCCCACTTGTTTTTCTTTGCCTTAAACTGCATTTTTGCAAAAGTCTTCGAAGATTCAGAAGAGAATTGAAATGAATTGAAAAAATTGTCGACGTTGGTTTGTTCTTTTAAATTTTTTACCTTAACGGTAACACGAGAAAATTTTTTACGCAAATTTTTGATTTTCGTTTTATAACCTGCAATAGAAATTCTCATCTTCTTTTTTTGTGGAGTTTCCTCAACATTTCCGAACAATTTTCGTTTTAATTGATTTTGTTCAAACATGGACGGCATGCTTATAATTTTTTCAATAGAGGATGGACTACATACCTCTGAACAATCGGACGAACGATTCGGACTCTGATAAACAATATTATTAATTATCGTTGTATTCTCTTGCCTACGTGGTCCACTGTAAGTTTTCTGAGTGGCAGACACATTCAGTTTTTCAGATGATGAGGAACCTTTATCTCCATTAAATTCTTCATTAAATGCTACTGGCACTGCTGAACTTATTAACCGATGCTTAGACTCATTTACAAATGCGTCGACTTGAAAATGATTTTCGCATATATATTTATTACGCAGTTGCTTTTCTGCCAAATCCAGAAGACTAACGTTTCCTGAAAGCAAAAAAAGGTTTTTTTAAATTCTGCGAGTCGAACAGTATTAGCATTGTATTAGGCATCTAATTCTTTCATTTTTGTTGTGATACTAGAGTATTTAGCAATTTACCTGAATTCAGTATCCACGCTTTAGATCGCTCGTCGCATGGAAAGCGGTACATCCGCAGCCCCGGAAAATCAACCTGTTTCTTGAAACAAGAAACATAGGAACAACGGTTGCCAGGCATGTTGAAAAACCTATAAATTAAACAGAATAATGTAATTAGTTTCGTTAATAGGAGTATTAAACTACTACCAGTAATGAAAGTGTGAAATAATGTAATCATTAAAGGCCGGATTTGTAGGCAAAATAAAATATGAAATTAGGCAAAAAAAAATTAAAAACAGGCACTTTTCAGGCAAAGACAATCTGATTAATACCCTGAAGCAAAAAATAAAAATTGCTTATTTTTTTAAAGTTTTATTTATACTATTTTTTTACACGTAAACCGAATACGCTACTATGTATTTCTCTAAATTATTTTCTGTAAAATTCAGTCTTCTATCAGTTAAAATATGTTTATGTTGTGAAAACGAACGTTCCACATCGCGAGACGTGATGGGCGCGTATTTAAAACAGGATACTTCTTTAGGGGACAAGCTATCCATTATTGCTACACCCCTCCCTCAAGGGCATTTTTGATGTTGTTAAGTTTTTGCCACCCTGGGTTTTTTCCAGAACCATAAGAATTTTCTGATGAACTTTTTCTCCCTTGACTCCACGAAAGTTTAATGAAGCTTGATTCATCAACTTCGTGCTCTCTTAAACACACTTCTTGGAAAAAATGTTTACTTTATGAGGGCTAATTGCTAATTTAGTACCTATTTTGAAATCCGGAAGTGACCTTCGAATTATCGGTTGTCCCGTCATTAGTGACTCACGCCTAAGAAGGCAGTAGAAAAGCACGTGCTCGCTTGTGGACAATGTTCCTATTGGCCCGTTTTAAAATTCCCAGAAAAAAAATGTGCGACTTAAATTTTTCAGGCGTTATTTTCGATTACGAAACGAAAAAGGCCCATATTGTTATAAATTGTCAATTCAGGCAAATTTTAGGCAAAACATTTAAAACAGGCAATTTTAGGCAAAATAAAATAGCTGTAGAAGCATCCCCTCCTCTGAAAACGAATTTATAATTTATTAAATTATCAATATCTATTAGCAAAATAAACAGGCAAAATATGCAAAATCCGGCCTTTAGTAATCATTAATCAATAACATTAAATACGATTATTCTAGAAAATAACTAAACACTATACATACAGGCTGTTTGATGAAAAATGTTTCAACCCGTAACTTCCTTGTTTATGATCGGATTTAAAAAAAATAAGAATAAAGAAATGGTTTTCCAAACTCTGCAAAATAGTGCTAATCTTGATTTTTTCATTCCCTTCTTAAATACGTAACGATAGTCAGTTGTTTTTTCTTAAATGGATATAGATATTCAAGACAACGTTGAAAACAATGTGAGTGGGGCCACTTTATAGAGCCTGTCAAACCATTTTTATACTTTTTTTAGTTATTAAAATCGGATAATAAATAAAGAAGTTATGGAATGGAGCATTTTTTATCAAACAGCCTGTATACATATATGGCTAATTGAAATATGTAGCTATGTCACAAAATTTGAAAATAGAAGACAGTACGCTAATGAGATGCAAAATAAAAAAACTTTGTGAAGAGTATGTCAATTTTTTAAAAATCTAAATAGGTAAATTCGATTGATATTGATTAACTGATATAAAAAGTCGAATGTGAAGAATTCTTGTTTGTTAAAAATAAAACTTTATTAAAAATTATTGTAACAAATTAGAAACTTACCTCAAATTAATCAATTACACTGATAACAAATGCGACTACTAAGTGAAGCACAAAACAGCAACTTAAAACAAAAACTCACAATCGAAAACTCACGCACAGTATACACCTTACAAAAAGGGTCACCACTGTCGGAATGAAAACAAAATGCAATTTATTCTGCTTTTAAACATTCTTCAAATTGTATTTCAAATTAAATAGCAATTTAAAAGTAATATATTTGTGGTCCTAATGCCGATAATCTATTTCCACTGATTAACCAATGGTACTTCTAAAGAGGGATGCCGCCCCTTCCTTGAACAGGTAATTCCACAATCAATGGTTCCACGAACCGATAATAACAAAGGACTACAAAGTCTTGATTAAGTATTTTCAATTAGGTACCTATAACAAGGTTTCTCTTGTATCAAATGTGTTAGAACATTGTCAAAGTCCCAAACAACCACAGGAATTTTAGTTTAATCCGTTGTTAAGAAATTCTTTTTAAAAAAATTACAAAACTAAAAATTTGAAAATTCTCTTAACATGACTTTAAATCAAAATTACCCAAAAATTGAAACATTGAAAGTTGACATTGTTTAATGTAATTTTAAAAAACTATTTGACTATTTGACTCGTTTCACTCGTGATTTACCTGTTTTTTTTTGCGTGACCAAGTGTCTTTAATCAATGGCGTGACTTATATGCCTTCTAAGACACTTTTACCACAAATAGCTATTTTTATTTTAATATTTTCAAATCGACTAATATCTAATAAAGGAGCAATTCTTTAATTTCTATCTCGGCATTCCTAAAGTTATATTATAAGTAATAATTCTTTGATTATTTCATTGATTAAATTATTCTAAACCTTTGGTCCTTAATAAGACCATCCAAGACCAAACAAGACGATCCCGAGGACGATCCTAAGTTCAAAATTGTTCAAAGAATGTTTTAAGTCATGAGTTATTAATGCGTGACGTCGTATTTGAATGAGTGCCATCTGTATTAGAGTAGCTTGAAGCAATGGGTCAGATGAATCCGGTAACAACGCGACGTTGGAAGACCCTGGGCTCGCAAGCTCCATCTAGAGCCGCATTGTCAAACACGGGCGCCGTCGAAAGTAGTGGCGCCATCTGGCGTTCGCCGGCGTATTAGAGGGTCCGCCGGCAGACGTATGAATAAGCTATCTGAAGTGTAATTAATCAATGCTACAACCTATAAAAATGCATTGTGGATTTTTACAATCAGTTCAAGGTAATTATTATTTATAATTTTTACGAGGGTCGCTGTGAAAATAATGCTGTTTAACGATGCAATGCACTACCGCCTGAAATTACTGAAAATTCAGTGTTTGTTACAATTATTAAGCTCGATTTGTTTGCATTAACCTAGCTGAACGTCATCTCCATGAAAACAACATCAAGTTGACAAAAGTTATGTATTGCGTTGCCTAGTGAAGTTACTCAAGTATAATCGATTTTGTATAATCGAAATCACGTCCTTCTCGATCAGCGCTGATCGAGAAAGCCGTGATCGAAATTATACAAGATAACTTAACAGAATAGTTTCGATATTCTATAAAGTTACCTAACCTATTTTATGCTGTCATTTTATGTAATTGACAGCGCTAGGAGACCGTATTAGATACTAGTGGCAAGAACAGTAGGCGGTTTCGTTTGTTTGTCTTCTAAAAAGATAATAATTTCCCAAAATGTTAGGTTATTCGTGTAAAAGTTCACCAAACAAGTGTCAAACTAACCTAACTAATTAACAGAGCAGTTGTGGAACAGTAAGGCTCGATCCACATTATCCGGCTGCAATTGGTTCGATCTCGCTCCGCTCGAATATTTATACATTGTTAGCAATGGGCACATTCACACTATAGGTAACGCTCAACCTCAGGTCGTGCCCATTGCTAACAATGTATAAAAAATTGAGCGGAGCGAGATCGAACCGAGAGCTGACCGATAGTGTGGATATAGCCTAAAACATCAACCATAAAGCAGGTGCACGAGGGGAAGCGGGAAAGTAAAATTGAGCAGATCTGGAGCAAAACGCTCTTGCAAACAATACGCGTAGTCATCTACCCCGAGTTGTGCAGCTTGTGTGTGCAAATTGAAAGCGCCTAAGCACGAGGAATCGTAAAATATATAACCCGTAGGGATGCTAGAGTCATGAGATACTAAAGTGTGGACGTTACCAATAAAGATAATTGTCCATGAACCAAAGATTACGTACCAGAAAATTAATTATGGTAAGCTTGTAGTAAATATAAATACAAGATTACGAAACCGCTGAAAATATAAGGTTGTATGGACGTTAGCAACACCTGTTTTAATTGATCCCGAAACCCGCTGACTGACAATGACTTGATATCTAAGAGTAAAGCATTATAAAGTTTTGCTATGCAAAAAATAAAAGTGTTTTCAATTTTCTACATTTAACAAAGGAATGCCAATTTTAACCGGTAAGTTGTAATCTCTACACCAAAGGTAGATACTTTATGATACAGGGTTGCAGTGTTGCACTATGTAAGTATTGTCTGGTACGCATGTTGAACCAATGCGTTTCATTTAGTTTATGGGAGATTCATATTTTAATCTGCCAAAAACTAACCGTAAACATGAATTGTGTAGCTTTTATATTCTAATTTTTGTTGAGAGTCCAAACAAAGGCCATAAACTGAATCGCAACAGTCAAATTTTGAAAAAACCAAACTTGCATAACATTATCTTGATTTTGCGAGTCAGTATTTTTCGATTTTGAAACATTAATTTGAGATTACAATAAGCGATTTCCGAATACTTTGATACATGCTGTTTAAAACGTATATCATTATCTTAACGGAAGCCCTACATTTATTGCAGACTCAACTATGGATAGTTGATTTGAAGCTCTTAATTTATCATTTTTCCTGCCAGATTAGTACAGTTGTAGGGAATGCTGCTCTGATATTTTTACAAACAATACAAACCTTTCAAAATTGCTATTTATTTCTATACAGGATTATTGAAGGTCTTCAAATTTAAAAGATCTATAAATTTGTGAATCGTTTGCATAAAAATGAAATGAACATGATTGCAAAACTGATCGATAGAAATAGTGATGTGCACATAGGTATAGTGAAAAGAAGTGGACTTAAAATAGATTCTTAAAGTACTACCGCATTAATTCTAATAAATTTAGACTGTTAACCGTTAAAATTAACAGCATGATAGCGATCTGGAAGATAGTCAGATAATAATGCAATTGAAGCCCGATCCAAACCAATACAATGAAGTAGAGCTAGCAAATATACAGTGACTGATACTATCAAAAGCCTTGGAATAATCGAACAACACTAAAATGTGAGCAACCCCGATCATTAGTGACATCATTTTAATTTTTAATAATGCCGTATTACAGCTTTAACCTTTCCTAAAGCCTGATTGGTCGTCAGGAAGTATATTATTTTTAATCAAGATGCTTTCGTAATTGCTGTTCAATGACTTATAATTTTTTTAAAGTACAGAAAGGCCCTTTAGTAATGACAAAACAAGTGGTGTTTCTAACAATTTGAAAAAACGGCATTAGTTCTGCTGTAAGTAACTAAATGTGTAATGAGCGATACAAAAAAGCAATACAAAGATCGATTAATGTAATACTTAACTTATCTACTCCGATGGTATTTGTATTAATTGATTAAATAATTTGAAGTACTTCTATTTCATCAATTAGTCTAAAATTGAAGATACGATGAACAGAATCTTTAATATTATTTAAATAGAATTAAATTTTACTATTAATATTAAATAGTAAATACGGATACACTTAATAAAAACGTTAGTAATTTCATTACAGTCTTGAAGGTTTGGCAGGAGCTCATTCTTATTCTTCATGTGCCCTGTCCTCCAAGGGCATTGACGATCAAAAGCACGACTTGAACCTTGTTGGCAGTTTTTGAGCCAGGAAATTCTACGACGGCCTGGGCCAAGTTTATCCTCTATTTTACCCTGGATTATAGTATGCAACAAGTTGTATTTGCTATTACAGATAACATGCCCAAAGTATTCTAGCTTTCTTTGTTTGATAGTTGTTAGAACTTCCTTTAGCTTATTTATACGCTAACTAAATTACCTAGTCTAGGGAATTTTCAACATCCTGTGGTAAGTTCACATTTCAAAGTCTTCCAACTTCTTACACATCGCTTCCGTAAGCGTCCAAGCCTCAATGCTGATAAACTTAACATCTCAACAGTCGAATTCTGAGGGTAATTTGCAAATGTGTACTAGTTAGAACTTTTTTCATGTTTGCAAACGACCGTTTAACTTGTTCAATGCGGCTGTTGATCGTAACCGTCAAACAACAGTCTTTAAGAGCTGTCCAAGATATCTAAAGGAGATCACTTTTTTTAGTTTCATTTCCAACTACCAGCTTTACCTCATTATCTATGTGGCTTTTACTTACGGCAAGCCATTTTGTCTTCTTCATGTTGAGGTTAAACCCCAGTGAACTGCTGTTACCGTAACTGATGTTAAAAGTTCTCGTAAGTCTCGTATATTTGTAGCCAATAGCACTTTGTCATTGGTGTATCTAAGGTGGTTTATCAGGACACCACTCCCAATAGATTTATCATCTAAGACCTCTCTGAATATTCTCTGCGTACAGGTTGAAAAGCAGATGTGAAAAAACACATCCCTGCCGCACCACTCTCTTAATTGTAACTCGCTCAGAGCGACTTTTATTCTGATGATGCATGATGCAAGCTGGAATGTTCTGCGAAACGTTACTCAATAGGGGTGTACAAACAGCAACAAGGCCAAATTTGCCTGATTATCCTCGTTCTCAGGGTACTCAAACAACGCAAGCAACCAAAAAGCATGGGCATTGCGTGGATCCTTGCTCGAGTTCACTAGGTGCAATGCACATTAAGCCAGAGAATGCTGAGTGTTGTGTCCACAAAGGCTACGCGCTCTAAGCTGAAATTTGATTTTAACAGGATAACAAGAATAATTCACCTACATTTTTGTATTTTCCTTTTGTTCTGCAGTTAGTTTTTTCCCGGATGTACTGGGTGCAGAATAAATGCTAAAATATGTGCAGGAGTGATTGAATCATTATATTAATTAGTACAGTGAGCGCCAAAAATCATTGGCCAGTTTCAATTTGTAATAACAATTTATTTGCTTAAGTTACACAGTTAATCAAAACTATTTCTTAAAGACTAAGAATGGGAGATTCACTTATGAAAAATGCTGTCGGTTAAATGACTCTCCTCTTGTTGAATGCACTCTTTTAAACGCACCTTGCCACATATCCTGCAGTATAGCTTCAATATTTTCTCGAATAAACATTTTAAGCTTTTCCAGATTTCTTATCTTTTTTGTAAATACTCTGCTCTTCAAGTAATCCCAAAGAAAAAAGTCAGGAGTGGTTATATCCTGCGATCTCGAGGGCCAAGGAAGGTCACCATAGCAAGAAATCAGTTTATTTGGAAACGATTGTCGTAGGAGATCCGCATTAATTCTTGCTGTGTAATTGGTAGCACCGTCCTGTTGAAACCAATATTCATATACTATGTCCTCCTCTATTTGCGATAAAAAGATCTTTGAAGCATGTAATGTCTTTGAGATGTAACCGTTACCGTTTCACCAATTTCCTCGAAAAAATAAGCCTCGACAATCTTTGACGATGAAATAGCACACCAAACTATCACTTTCGGAGGATGTCAAACATTGAAACAAAACTCCCAAGTTTCCTATTTATGAAGAAATTATAATTTATTCCATATGTGAAGTGTATGGGTTTTTATTAAGTATTGAAACTGACCAATGCTTTTTGGCGCTCACTGTATTTAGAAATTGTTCATAAGGTTTCAAATCTCTGTTAGATAAAAGATCAAGCCAACGTGGAAACTTGCACTACTTGACTAAGAAGGATTCATGACTAAAGATGATAATTATATGCACTCAAATGTACGAAAATATGCGCATATATATGCATAAATTTTGTTGAGTGTATGCACCCAAAGTTAGGATATATGCAATAATATGTTGAAAACAAGTACAAGTATTCTAAATAATGTAAAAATTTTAATTATTTTGTATGAGTATATTTATTTTGGTAATTTTTATTCAAAGAAGTCATTCATTTTAACGTTTGACTATATCAACATGGACTGCTAACGTCAACTTCACGTTGTAAGTCTTGTAAGCCAACATAAAAATGAGATTTTCCCTAACCCCGCCAGACTATTATTCACACAACACTCGAAGTTCTACTTTTGAAATGGATTCTATGTTGGCTGATTCGTTATACATTGCTTCCATGAGAAACGTGGGGGGTGGCTGGTGTGCATGTTTATGTAGTAAAAGATTGTAACAGGGACTTACCCTTTCCTCTGCTTATTTCGATACACGCACTGCACTCCAGTGGCAGAAAGTGAAAGTATATATCTTAGTTGCACACAAAATTTTATTAATAAATGTAATGAAATAGTAAATTTTACAAAAAAATCTCAAAAAGTTCATATATTACAAATTATTGCTAAATATAACCAAATATGCAAAATCCAGAAAGTATGCTCAAAAACGTATAAATATGCAAAACATGCAAAATGAAACTTGGCTTAAACGATTTCTATTCACATAATTAGTATATATATGCAAAAAGCTTCACCGGCATATCAATTATACAAAATATGCATTTGCCATGTAATATAGGCTTTAGTTATAACATCATGACATAAAGCATCTAACATGTGCTTAAAATAATACTTTTTTGCATGTACAAATGGTGCATTACATTCGTAAAAGTACTTAATAATAGCATTGTCAATTTTGTTTGTATCTTGACTTGTAATTTTAATTAAAAAACCGCGTACTCTTTGCTGTATAACATTATTGCTAGTGCTTAGGTAACGGACTTCAGCTTGGTGTGTCAGTATCATGCTCACATACAGTATTCATATCACAGTCTGAAGCAATCATAGAAAGCCTTTCTACATTTGGAACTAATAAATTTACTATGTTGTTGGCAAATTTTGCCCACAACTTTGCCATCGCTATCTGTTTTCTCTTCATAACAAGCCCAAATAGGATCTTTATAACGGCGACCACCACGACCACTACCACTTCTTAGCCTACTTAAAACACTGGTCACGCTCAATCCTCTATAGCACTTAGGGTCTTTTTACTGCCTTTCTTAAAAAGTGAAGAGATTATGCATATTTTCCACTCCAAGGGTGTTTTTTATTGTGTGAGACACAAATTAAACAGATGTCTTAAGTTGTAAGAATAACTTCAGTCACTTTTAATAAGTTTCGCCGGTATATATATGGGATCAGGTGATCTTGCATTTTTCATTTATTTCGCCCATGTTGATTTCTCTATTATCTTCTATTTTGCATTCATCATTCATAAATTTCGCTTTTCTTTCTACCAATAAGGATGTGTAATAATCTTTATTCGCAATCACATTGTAATGTGTCAATTTCATGACATGACAACAACTGGGAACTAGATGATTACTTGAAACTAGCCAGGAAATTATTACATACCCCGAAAAATATTACATACCTGAAGAGTGGGGTGTTTCCATGGTAACAAAACATTGAGTGGGTTGTTTTCATGGTAACAAAAATATTAGCTACATCAAGATATCTATTATTCAGAATTCAATTGTAGTTATTTTTAAAATTAGATGATTGCGAATAAAATAGTATACATACCACGGTGAAAAGTTTCATCCCTGTCTCGAGATAAAGTTAACCTCGACGCTACGCGTCTCGGTAAACTACCTAATCTCTCGACAGTAATGAAACACTTCCCACCTCGGTATGTAATATACTATTATTCGCAATCACATTGTAATGTGTCAATTTCATGACATAACAACAGCTGGGAACTAGATGATTACTTGAAACTAGCCAGGAAATTATTACATACCCCGAAAAATATTACATACCTGAAGAGTGGGGTGTTTCCACGGTAACAAAACATTGAGTGGTTTGCTTTCATGGTAACAAAAATATTAGCTACATCAAGATATCTATTATTCAGAATTCAATGCAATGGAAAATTAATGGATATCTCTGCCAGTTTAGTTGTAATTCTGCCCACCAATCCCTTGTTTTGTCCACTCATGTTCCTGTCTCCGTCGGTTGTTACACTTACCAATTTTTCCCATGGTAATTGCCTTGATACCAACGCAAAACCGAAGCGCTGTCGGTCAGCGAAGCGTTCAACACAATCGCTACCTCAGTGCTATGCCGGCTGAACGCACCCACTCTGTGTCTGTGATATTACATTCTTATTAAATGCACGCTCGCTTGAATTTTGCGCGCGCATGACGCAATTATTTAAATTTTAGGTGGGTATATAAGACTTTCATTTACAAAACAGTCGCGGGCCGCATGCGGCCCGCGGGCCGCGGGTTGCCGACCGCTGGTTTAGAGGACAGTTCTGAAACATGTTCTTCCCAAGTAAGCCTAGAGTCCAGGTATACCCCCAAGAATTTAACTGATCAGCTGCACGGGAGGTCAGGTTGAGCATGACGAAGTGAGAAGTTTATGTGTTGGGTCTTGGTGTAATTCAGACTAAGCTTATTAGCCTGAAACCACTTTTGAATATCTAGCTCTCTTTCAGATATAATTTCATTAATAGGTTCAGAGGGATGATACTGCTGCAAGTTGGTGGTGTCATCTGCGAAGAGAATTAAGTCTGAATTTGGGACAGAGTTAGGCAGATCGTTAATAAAAATTAGAAACAACAGAGGCCCCAAGACTGAACCCTGAGGTACTCCATGTTTGATAGATAGTTTTTTTGAAACCTGCCCATTGTAGGATACATACTGAGTACGCTCATACAGGTAAGACTTTAGTAGAGCAATATTATTAGCATGGAAATTATAAATTAGGAGTTTATGAAGTAGAATATCAAAAGAGACGCAGTCAAAGGCCTTTGTCAAGTCAAAGAATGATGCATAAGTATCCAGTCCCCGCTCAAAACCATCTGAAACACCTTCCGTCAGGTTGTCGATTGCTACTGTAGTTGATCTTTTATTCCTAAAGCCATACTGTTTCTGAGTAAAGATGTTATTTTTCTCAAGGTAATCATTCATCTGTTCCTTCATAAGAGATTCAAATATTTTTGATACGATAGGTAGTAGAGATATAGGGCGGTAATTTCCTTGATCATCAATGGATCTCTTATTTTTAAACACAGGTACTATCCTTGCTATCTTTAGAGCTGTGGGAAATATATTTTGAGATATGCACAAGTTACTTAGTTTGGTAAGAGGAGAGATAATAATATTCTTTATTTTCTTTATAATCTTTACATTTAATTCATAACAGTCTCTGCTCTCACTGTTTCTTAAGCAATTTATTCTTTCCCTAACCATGTTATGTGTCACAGGTGAAAACATAAAAGGTTCATTTCTAGGATTTCTAAATCTGCCAGAAATGTACTCATCAAAAGTTGTATTGGGGCTAGGCAGTTCAGAAATTATATTATCAGCAACATGAACAAAAAAGATATTAAATGTTTCAGCGTTCAAACTGGTTGACATATTTTTACCATTATTATTTGAATTAGACTTTATTACAGTCCACATAGCACGTTGTTTATTGGATGATGCATTGATATATCCATCATAAGCAGTTTTTTTAGCTTTTGATATTTCATGGCGATATTGTTTTTTGTATTTATTGACAACGGTTTTGGATATAAGGATAGGATTTTGTTTATTTAAAACTGTTAACAGTCTTAACCGTTCCCTCATATCTCTGAGTTCATCAGTAAACCAATTACCTGAGATAGCAGATGAATGATTACTAGCTAATTTAGATTTAAGTGGAAAACATTTGTCCACAGCCTCAGCGAGCACGCCAAAAAACATACTAAACTGACTATCAACCGTGACCCGTCACTTAATCACGCGACACATAATCATAGGACATTTAAGCACGGACAGTTAAACACGCCAACATTTAAACACGCCGACAGTTCATCACACCGACATTTAAACACCTAGACATTTAAACACGCCGACAGTTAATCACACCGACATTTAAACACATGGACAAATAAACACATTGCAGTAAAACTAAAATATAAAAAAAATATGGAGCTTTATTGATTATTATACATAATATTATTTATACATGTATACATATATATTAAAATACATGGGCAAGGGTTCGCAAATATTCGATTTTATTATACGGATCGTAGCTTGCAACTATTCGTTCGACTCTGGTGTTAAGGCCTCTGTACTTTTTCTTCTCCGGAATGCGTGGCCCACTTATATGCTGTAAATAATATGTGTGTTGCAATGCATTTTCTTTTTGTAGTCCACCGCGAAATCGCCAAACGGTAGGATGACTGCATTGAAATAACGACTACAATCCAAAATGCCAACCTTCTATTGAATTAGTCCATGTGTCCATGTGTTTAAATGTCGGTGTGATTAACTGTCGACGTGTTTAAATGTCTATGTGTTTAAATGTCGGTGTGATTAACTGTCGGCGTGTTTAACTGTCGGTGTGTTTAACTGTCGGCGTGTTTAACTGTCCGTGCTTAAATGTCCTATGATTATGTGTCGCGTGATTAAGTGTCACCGAACCACTATCAACATCTCCACCAAGCCCAGTCACAAAACCCCAATCCACAGCATCAATCAAGGTATAAAATTTAAAAAGCCCCTCATCAGATATTGGTCTGTACACAACTCTAGCACTGCTTGTAGTAGGACTCATAAATAAACTGCAACCGAGAAGAATGCCCATATGATCGGAAAGCTCACAGAGATCACACGGCTCAGCCTTAAGGCTGTCAAAGCATATATTAGTGTATATATTGTCTAAGCATGCATTGTTTCTGGTGGGAAAGCTAACGGTTTGAAACAAACCATATGAGTTTAAGAGGTTGCTCAAAGAAAGTACACCATGATTGCTAGTGTCCGTTGAAAAATGGACATTAAAATCTCCTGTAATAACAATGGTTTTACTAAAATCAAGGGTGTCCAGTATAGAGGTAATTCTTTCAATAAATAAATCAAAGGAACCATTAGGAGATCTATATACCGTAAGCAGCTGAAGCTTTAATGATTTAAGAGACACTCCTACAGCCTCCTCAGAGAAACCAGAGATGTTGAGTTCCTGATACTCGATATTATCTTTCAAGTATATTCCGACCCCACCATGAGTTCTCGCAGACCTGCAAAAACCCACAGCTGCCCTGTAGCCACTGATACTAGTGACATTAAATTCACTTGTAGTGAGCCAGTGCTCAGTAACACAAAAGAAATCGACACTTTTTTCCCTGAGTAGCACCTCATATTCTAGCAATTTATTTTTTATACTTTGTACATTGGCATGCAATAACTTAATTTCCCTTTTGGGATTTTTAACACTTACTGAGTCTGTTATGTTCTTGCCCGTCGGCGCTCGAGGTTCAAAAAATGGTTGACCCATATTCCACTAGGCCAAAATTCAGAACTCATAATGGTATTTTTAGGTCTTTCGGTATCCCAAGTTTGAAGCAAGTCATATTATTGTTTCTAATTGAGTTGGAGTTGTCGTCAGGATTTGTCCGTCTCTTCCTTTCACTGGGATGTCTGCCTTGATTTTATTTTTACCCGCTAGTTAGTTTATTATCCTATACCGGGTGTCCGTTCTCAAAGTCGAACATAGGCGATTAACATTGTATTGAACGTTTTTGCCGATTCCTGCTCGCCAATTCAACTTACAGGGAAGGTAATGGTATCAATGGAAAGATAAAATTATTACGCATCAAATGATACCAATAATAATATTCAAGATGCGATTTTTATTTTAAAATACTAATTTAAAGCTTGGGAATTTTTAAATATGCCATGCCTTGATTTTCAAGTTCGATAGCATTTGTCAAAAAAATTGGTAATTAGTTGACGTAAATCAGGTATTTTCTGTCAACGTCTGTTAAAATTATCTACAGAAAAATGAATTATTTCAATGAAGAATGAGTGAATGCTCTAATGTTAATTGCCTATGTTCGACTTTGAGAATGGACACCCGGTATAACTCTTTGCTGTTTCCATTACTTGCAGCTAATTGTGCGTTTTTTGCCAAGTTTTCTATTTGATTGCGCTTGTCTGCTCTAATACTCCTTTTAATCTCTTTATTTTTCATTTGATAGAGCCTCTGGATATCCGCCTGTTCCTCTACAAGTTGTGCTTGAAAGCCTCGTATCTTCAGCTGTTTTCTTTCCTTTATCTTCTCCCAAGTGTCATTACTCATCCAGTTCGCTTGTTGATTTATTTTTCTGCGCTTAGTATCCTTTCCTTACATGCATTTATGTAAATTTTTTTGCAATTTAGCCACATGTCCTCTACTGACGCATTTTTGGAGTCAATTCCTTGTAGGCTTTGTTTTAGTTTTATGGTGAATTTCTGGTGATCTTATATGTTAATACAATTGAAGAACTGACTGAACGTGTAAATGCTGTTGCTGGCTGACATAATTCGCCAAAATCAGGAAATGACTTCAAGAACACTAGTTTCGATGGCACGACGAATTCAAGCCTGCATTGACAGCGAAGGGCATCATTTTGAGCATTTGCTGTAAAGTGAGTAGGTACATTATTAAATTACACCCACAAATCATTTTTCTTTCATAATCGCTTTTCGGCTTAGGGCTAATTGTAATATCAAAGTGTAGTATCTGTTCTTACCAGCTTAAATTACCATTATTGATGACTTCATTTATTAAACTATGGTCAATGATTTAATTGAATTATTATTGAGATAGGTTAGTAGCCAGATGTTTCGTAACGTCTTTACCAGCACCTGTGCAGTGTTATTTAAAAGAGATTTTTTGTTGCTTGTAGCATTGAATTAAAATCTTATTCCATAGGCGGGTATGCATTTTTAGAGTAAAACTGTTTTGAATTTTAACTCAGTTTTGAGAGCGTTTTCGAAACAATTATAAATAGAAAAGTGGTTCAGTTTAGCACGTTTTATTACGGGTTCAAATATTTGCACTCATTTTCATAACACCCTGTATATTTAAAAAATTACGATTATTGAGAATCTGCTTATACGTCAGTTCCCGACAATCAAGAAGGCCAATGTCAAACAATTCGAAAGCTAATCAAGTTTTGAATTACTTATTCTCTCGGCGCACAGTGAGAGGAATTAGAATTCTAACTGGCCAAAAATCAACAAACTTTAATATTTGTAGTTTTTAGTCTACAGAATTCGATTTTGAAATCTATTTTGCTTCAAAATTTCACAGATTTAAAATAAAAATGACAAAACATTCTATATTTTTACTTCGTTTTACAATAAAGGAAGTATTGGAATCACCCCAAAAATTCGAAATTGAGTTTTCAACAGATCTGCACATTTTAGAGTCCCCTGAACCCAAAAAACATGTTTTTGTTCATTGGTCTGTGTGTCTGTCTGTCTGTCTGTGAACAGAATATCTCAAAAACGGAAAGAGGTATGGCGTTGAAACTTCATATATAAGTTTTGTGTACTATGTAGATGTGACAGCAAGCATAACCGGAAGTAGGTGTTTATTCCTGTAATTTTTCAGTTTATTTCAATTTTTTTCAAAAACTGCTCTAACTATTTTTTTTAAACTTTACATTTTTATTGTGTATTGATGTGAGATAGGTGATTTTCCAGTTGAATACTTCTAAAATGGGTTTCTTTTGTTTTTTTTCTATTTTTTTTTATTAACTTCTAATTTAAATAAAACACCCGGTATATTATTACATTTTCGAATTCAGCTTAAAATTCTAGAGAAAATTTGTCTCTTGAACTAACGCTCTATTTTGTACCGTTTTTGTAGAATTTGTAATTTTTGACAAATGCTTAAAAATTTAAAATAAAATTTTTGGCTAATTATACGATCACTGTAAAAGGAAGTTGTGTGAGTGTATCACACCAGATTTTTTATTATGAAATGAAGATTGTGGTAGAAACTCAAAACTAGGTAAAAATTTAAAATCATCAAATAATCAACAAACAAAAAATAGAGCAAACAAACTTATGGTGAATTTAGGAATTACTGCTATCATCAGAATTTGGTTCAGCTTCCGCAGAAGACGATTCGCTGTCAGTAGCGTTCATTTTTGTATCAATATTTTATAAATGATGCAGTTGTGTTTTGGATGTGTGTGATGTACAGTCGTGTGCAAATAAATCTGGGACAGTGTTTTTTTCACATGCAGGTTGAGTTAAGAATTGAAGAATATCTCCATGGATATCTTGCTATCCGAAATAGTTACAGATTTCATTACCTGTTAAAGTTTAATGTAACTCTTTCTGATAGCAGAAAATCCATGGAGTTATTCTTTAATTCTTAACTGAACCTACATATGAAGAAAACATTGTCCCAGATTTATTTGAACACGACTGTACATCTTAAGGACGATATTATTGGCTCCGATTGAACTAATAGCATGTTCAGTAGATCACTGATTGTATTTAATTTAGATGATTTCCGTGTGTGATGCTGGTGTAATCTCTTGTAGTCCTTACTAATCGTTTCTTGTGCCTCTTCGCTGAATTGTCCCATGGGAAGAAGAGCAAATTTTGTTACCAGTGCACCATGTATCAAAAGTTTATGGATACTAGGAGGCATTCTATACCAATTGTATAATTTAACATTAATTTCAGCTGTTTCCCAGGCATATTTATCAAACATCTCATAATTTATTGTATACCCACTAGAAATTGCAGTTAAAATCGTACCAAATCTTTTAATTAAAGTAACATTTATTTCGGTAATTTCAGCTGATTCAACATTGCCTGTATTGGAGGTGCATCTCCCTTGGACTACTTTATCAATTTTAAAACCCATTTCTCCAGCAACAAGTTTGAATTTCCTTTTTTTTTGTGCTGCAATTTTAGATTTCTGTTCCAAAACTTAAGTCTCCTTGTTGTTTGACCTTCTTTTAATCAGTACGAAATATGTAAAATATATTCGAGACACTTAATCCAGGCATGAAATACTGATAAACCATATCTTAAACTTGCTTCATTAATTACAAAACGATCCATTTTATTAATATTGTTCATATTGGTAGGATTACACTTACATATAGAGCATACCTGACTAGATGTTTCTGTTCAAGTGTTCACCACTTTACCGTGTACCATTGTCATTAGCAGAGAATACTTAACAAGGAAAGTAGGAGTGTTCATGGATATTTTAAATGGTTTTAAATTCGAAATTTCTCTTTCTAACTCGTCTATCTCTTTTAATGTGTTTTCAATCATTTCCTTTTGATATTTAAATTTAATAGGGCTGCAATAATTTGTAGAGGAAGGCTTTGGGTTGCGCCAAAAATTACTTGTTCGCTATTATGTATATTGATTTTTTATGTCTTTAAAGAACTAACAAATGCAAATTTTCATCTGTAATTATTTCTTTCTCGTTGGTTTCTCTCTTGTCACTATCAGTATAATCAGCATTTTTAGTAAATGCCTGTTGATATTCGCTATGACCCAAATTGCCTTCACAGCCCCATTTACAAATAAGTTTTAGTATCATCTTTGCTTCTGGGAAAATTTATAATTTCAAACAGCTTCTTTGCAGTATGGTCTAATAAATTTTATAAAGGAATAGCCACACTGATTTCAGTCACTTTCATTATTTCTAACATTGTTGTTTGGCCTGCTGAATACTTACATAAGAAGGGATGATATATATTAGCACCACGTTTAACATCAATTCACATTTTATAATACGCATCTTTTGTCATTCGAGCATTTATTAGGTATGCCAGAACTTCATCCTCTATATAAGGAATAATACCTTGTTAGAAATCCTAACTGTAACATAATAAACTCTATACTATATTGAGAATGGGCATTAGGAATTAATATTATTTAATCTTAGCTTAGTGTCTAACTCAAATGTAATTATGTATAAGGACGAATTTAGCATAATACTTGCCCTTTGAAAAACGTGCCGAACAGTGTGACAGGTTTCTTCCAGAAAAAGGGCTGGACCATTACAATTCTTAGGTTTCCATGGTCTAAATAGCTTTTACAAGTTTATCTGGAAAAGTGGGAATTTTGGTGAAGGCAGATCTTAACAGATCTCGGTAGCGGATAGATCGCTTCCGAATAATTTGTAAATAAACATATTTTAAGCTACTGAAGTCTTTAATTCCTCAAGTAGAGCCTTAATGAGTGTACCGCGTAATCAGGGTCAAGTTGAAAAACCCCAACGTTAGACATATCGCAACAACCTATTCTAGTGTGTGAACAGTGCTGCCAACCCTCATCCGTAATTTCACCCTATACAATAATAAAATTTCCCCCATTTTTCATGGAAATTCTCCCAAAAAAGTAACAACCCTTGTAGCATATAAACTCCTAAACGTGTATTTAAACTTCAAACTTTTACTTAGAAATAAAGCAATATGAATATAAAAATATTCAAAAAATATTATTATGAACATATACATGCAACATAACCTCAATGAACAAATTTAAAATAATTTGGGAAAAGAATTCTTCAACATAATCACTACATTCAATAATACGTACATATTAATGGATTGGAATTCAGATAAGAAATTTAACAAACTTAAAAACTAATTAGAACAAAAAAATCTTAAACATAATTGCTACATTCTATAATGCACGTACATATTAACACTTGGACCAATAATTATTGTAATCAAACAAGCTATATTCTATAATGCATATAGATCCAAATTCTTCTTCTTCTTTCTCCTCTCGCTCTTGTAGAGCATAGGGCATCAATGATGTTTCAAAAGCTTGGGTTTCCGATAGCCGGGTCGCTACTCCTGCGTATCGTCGGTCGGTTGTCTTGTTATCTCTTCTACTAGGTTCTTCCATTTCTCTCTATCTCTTGCTATTTTTTTTATTTCTCCCCATGTTTTGTTGCTCTTTCGAATCTCTTTTTGAAGACTTCTTTTCCATGTATCTAGGGGTCTGCCTGGATTTCTTTTCCCACTTCCACAGTAATCTAAAGCTTGTCTTGGTATGCTGTTCCTTGGTTTCCGCAGCGTGTGTCCGATCCATTTCCACTTGCGTCTTTTTATGGTTCTTTCAATTTGTTCTTCTCCTGTTCTCCTCCACAGTTCTTCGTTGGTGATTCTATTTGGCCAAAATATGTTACAAGATCCAAATTCAGATCTTAAAAAACTCGTGTGTTTTGGAGCAACACTCTGAATTTTATCTTTGTTTCTCTTCTTTGATTCTGTTGATTGTTGAAAAAACCAAATTGATTACTACATGCCAAGAAATATTAAAAAAACAGTATAAACTTTTCTCCATTGTTGATCAGATCCAGTCCTGCTTCCGGTTCCTGTCGTTGTTTTAGTTTAATGTCAATTCTGTCAATTTGAAAGTCATTTTGAACTCAACGTGTGGGTAGTGCAGGCAGCCAACCAAAGTACTATGTAAATCACTAGTACAATCTTTGAATTTGGTTCTCAAATGTTCAATTTTTAGATAACGAGAAAACTTCTTGGTTGTCAGGTAAAAATCCACCAAGACACCTCTATGAACACCAGAAATTACCCCTGGAATTTCCCTTGAAATAAATTACCCTGGTGACAAAATATTCCCCTAAATTTCGGGGAGCACTGGCACTGGCAGCACTGTTTGTGAATCTTTATAGGCTTTTCTTATGTTTATGGGACGAGCTGGAGATAATTCAGTCGCTTATGTAATTAAGTCAACAACAGCACGCTTCCCTTTTGCAAAACGGGTACACTTTTAGCTTGTATTAGCTCTTCAGGTGTAATACTTAGGGCCGGTTGCAGAAAGCAATGTTAAGTCTGGTGTTAGCTACCCTAACTGCTAGGCAAATGTAATTGAGTAAGAAACAGCGTGACTCATCTGTATTTGGCTGTAAAGACTTATACCAATTTCTTAATGCCTCAAATAACTCGTTATTTTTTATTTTCACAATATTATCAGTATCACCTGAAAAATAAAAAATCCATCTGCAGTTTCGGCAAGTTTTTTTGCAGAAAAAGTATATGCAATATACTAAAAGAACATACGAATGTACAATATAAATAAAATGATAAAGATCTAATAGACTTTTACACAAAAATATAAGTACCTAGTAGCAAATACCTCCTTAATTGCATCAAAATTTTCGTGGTAGTAAAACACTTCATTTAAACAAGTTGCCCAATGAGTAATGACAGGCTCTGGTGGCAGTTGTGTATTTGGCAATAAATCCTTAGGGGCCGGTTGCAGAAAGCAATGTTAAGTCTGGTGTTAGCTAACGCGACTTCAAAGTGAAAAAAAACGATGTTAGCTAACAGCAGACTTAACATTGCTTTCTGCAACCGGCCCTAAATCTAGCAACTCTTAAAGGGGCTTTTACGAAAACTTTTAATATTCGAAATTAACCCATTAACGTCGGGGTACTGCTCACGAAGTTTTTCACAGACCCTGTTTAGACACCAAACAAATAATATGCATGAGATTTGGATAAAACACTCGAAGATTCACTGCAGCTTTTAGCATATATGCTGCAGCATCTGTAACCATTAATCTCACATTTTCATGTTTTATTCCTGTAGGCCACAGTATTTCTGAAAATGCGACTAATCTATTAGAAATACTACAGTAAATAATACATGCATCTACATGACTTACGTAAAGCTGTATTGGAGTTAGTTTTATCTAGTATCTTATAAGCAAGTAGATGAGGAATTGCAGGTTTTTCCTACTATAATAACAAGAGATCAATAAAAAACCAATTAGGGTAGGCTGTGATATGTGTTATATGTTTGGCAGTACTGAAGTGTATTGTCAGTCTATGTCAAATTCGAAATTTGCAGGTTAAGTTTTACGTCATTCTGTGTCAAACAACAAACAAAAACCTAACCTACTAATATCGAATTTGACATATACTGACAATACACTTCAGTACTGCCAAACGTATAACACATATCACAGCCTACTCTAATTGGTTTTTTTATTGATCTCTTGTTATTTGCCACGTACCGACTCAAAACATCAGTAGTTTCGTCAACTGATATCCATATATCGCTTGATCCTATGTCTTCTCGTATTTTTAAAATGGTCTATTGAATATAAAATTATATTAGCCATAATTTCAGTAAATGTAACCTTACTTACATTGTCGTAGCAAATGCTTAAGTAGTTTTTTCACAATGTGCTTTCGTTTGGATTGTTTTGATTAATACAATACTTTTTTAAAAAGTTCCTAAATTCTTCACATTCAAGCTTGTTCCATGGTATACCTGCCGCAAGCAATGCTTGGCATAAAACTGTTTGGTGTACATTTTATATTTGTAAGAAGAGTTTGAGACGCTTGCTTCCTTTTATAAGAGTTTTCTTTATAATAATAATAATAATAATAATAATAATGTTTATTCCAACTTCGCAACATAATACAAATAAAAACAAATACATAATTTAAATATAAATCCACGAAGCGGAAAAGGGAGTAGTTCAGTCACTGCAACAAGTGCGTGACTGATCTTCTACTACCCCCAAAGTTGTAATTCCTAATAATATTCCTGTAATTATGCCTAACAACAAATGTGTAAAAAGAAAAAGAAGAATGTGTAAATTTAGTGACGCTATTTATCCATCCTGTTCAAATAACAACTGCTTATATGAATTTTTAAAGTTAGTTACAGATGTATTTCTGATATTTTCAGGGAAATTATTGTAAGCCATGCAAATATTATATGTAAAACATCTTTCAAATAAAGAGGTTCTATGATGGGGTATCGTTAATAGTCCCCTATGTCGTAAGTCTAAATTATGAACATCTGTACGGTATGTAATTTTTCTTGTTAAATATTTAGGTGATCTTTTTGCTATTATTTTATAATATAATACAGCAGTATGCAATTTTCTTCGACTGTACATGTTAAGCCATCCCGTTTCTTTTAATTTGTGTGAGATATGTTCATATTTCCTAATGGCGTGTATCAAACGCAAACAGTTATTTTGTACTAATTGAATTCTTTTAAAATCTTTTGAATCAATACAATGAGTATATAAAGCATCTGCATAGTTGAATTGCGATAACACGAGTAAGTCGCACAACATTGTTTTTACAGTTTTATTTAAAAATTGCCTACTTGAATATATGAGCTTTAAGCTCGAGTATGCTCTCCCTATGCAGGAATTAATGTGAAATGGAACAACTCACTCTCCAAGCAAACACCAATGCGTCACGGGGTTCCGCAGGGCTCAATCGTAGGGCCAATACTGTTCATTATTTATACAAATGATCTTCCGGCAAATATAAGGTCTCATGGTTTGTGTCTGTATGCGGATGATACATCATTTTTAATACAGGGTCACAACTCGACAGAACTATCCCACTCAGCTAGTATAGCAATGGAAGACGCAAAGAATTGGTTCTTATCAAATAAACTAAAGCTCAATGAAAATAAAACCCAGCAACTACATTTTACATACAAAACAGATGTAGCGGTGGATGAGTTAAAGTTTTTGGGTCTGACAATGGACAGTAGACTGTGTTGGAACAATCATATTGACCAGCTAGTAAAGAGGCTGAGCTCTGCTGTTTACGCAGTGAGGAGGATAAGCATATGCAGTACACACCAAGCAACAAGACTAACTTACTTCGCCTACTTTCACAGCATAGTGGGTTATGGCATTTTGTTTTGGGGCGCATCGTCTAGTGCTAATCGAGTTTTTAAACTTCAAAAACGTTGTGTAAGAATTATGTGCAATCTGAAATTCAGTGACAGCTGTAGAGAGTCGTTCAAGAATGAGAACATACTTACTGTTCCTTCATTATTCATATATCAGTGTCTCCAGTTCGTTCACTCTAATCGGCAAAAGTTCAACCTAAATAATGCAAATCATAACTACAACACAAGAAAAGGAAACGATCTACAAACACCCTTTCATAGGATTTGCGCTACCCAAAAATATGTGGACTACTGGGGTGTGCTGTTGTATAACAAACTTCCCGCAAACATAAAAATTTTAAACCGTGTTAATTTCAACCATACAACAAAGTCCTTGTTGGCGAATAAGTGTTTCTACAGTTTGCAAGAGTTCCTAGACTGTGATCTGTTAAAAAAATGAGTGTTGTTCTAAATGTTTATATTTCAGGCTTGAATTGAGATTTTAATAACTTGATCGCGTATGTAATTTATTTCTAGTTGTTTTAGCTTTATGTATCAAGTCACTATTTGTAAAATTTTATTATTTTAAATATGGCAATGACGATCTCTGTAAAAAATTTTTTTTTACGTGAAATAAATCTATCTATCTATCTATCTATCTATCTATCTATCTATCTAATGTGAGTCTTAAATCTTAAGCTAGCATCAAGCACAACACCAAGACTCTTTACCTCATCCTTCAAGAGGAGTAGGTTGTTGTCCAGATACAATTTTATTTTATCTGCTACTAAAGCTCTTTCTGTCTTTCCACCGAACAGCATTACATTAGATTTAGTAGGATTTATATGAAGTGAATGTTTATTACATATTTTTATGAGATTATTTAAATCACTTTGTATATTATTTAATGTAGTATCCAAATCGTTCGAATGAAAAGACACATAAAGCTGTGTGTCATCAGCATATAAGTGATAGTTACAGTGTTTAAGGCTCTTGTCTAATATATGACACGTGTAAATAGTAAACAAAATTGGTCCTAAAATAGAGCCCTGCGGTACACCTAGTGTTGTGCCTTGGTCAATTGACCGGTCAATTTGACCACGGTCAAAAACTGTGTGGTCAAATTCACTGTCAAATGCTCTTTTAGCCTTAAAATTGCTTATATTAAATTACACTATCAATCAACGGTTTTTTTTTGTAGAAGGTCTTTATTATTGGCTGTAAGCCTGTAACTAATCAAACATTTACTGAAATTGCAAAAATGCAGGGGATTTACATATTTAGCGAGGGGATTCACACAGCGACCAATGTTTCTTGGGGGGTTTCTTAATACATTTTAGTTTGTTATTATTCTCTTCTTTGCTGTACTTATGCAGTAATGATTTGTTTTTATTGAAGCGTAAATATATGGCCAATAAATGGTGTATTATTTTAGTTACCGAGAGTATAAAATGAAATAATTGTTAAAACTGTTAATTATATGCACTTATAAATACTAAACAAAAGGGTTGGTGGTAATATGATACTAGTTAACCTTGTGACTTGCTTAAACTTACAGAACTATCAATACAATTGATTAAAAAAAGGTTAATTAAAAAAATTAAAATGGTCAAATGAGCGGTCAATTGGCTGGTCAATTGACCGGTCAATTGACCAAAAAGTTGTTGACCGGTCAAAGGCACAACCCTAGGTACACCTGTATTAATTTCAACAGATTCTGATATATTTCCGTTGAGAAACACCCTTTGTGAACGGCCCAATAAATATATACGCAATAATTTAACAGCAGTGTTATCCAATCCGATAAAATGTAGAATTGCTTCTAAAACCGAGTGATCGAGAGTATCAAAGGCTTTACTGAAATCTAAAAGAATTAATAATGTAAGTTTTCCAGAATCAGTCTCCACAATAATGTCATCTACAATATTAATTAATGCTGTTGTACAACTATGATCAGGTCTAAAACCTGACTGACATTCAGGGAGAATATTATGCCGATTTAGATGCTCTCGAATCTGAAAAGCCATAACTTTTTCAATAATTTTTGACATTGCAGGGAGGATGCTTATGGGGCGCAAATCTTTATATTCTCTTGGGCGACTCAGCTTAGGCAACGGTATCACCTTGGATTGCTTCCATATTTGTGGGTACACTGAATTTTCGATACAAAAGTTTATTACATGTGTTACAATGGGAACAATATACGGACAACATAATTTTAGCATATCAATAGAGATATTATCTGATCCATAAGCTTTAGAGGTAATGCTATTAATAATTTTGAGAATATCATTTTCGCTTACAGTATGAAATTTGAACTAGTTATCAAAGTTAGTTTTTAAGTTGTTCTGGTAGTATAGAACAGATTCGGCTCGAAGATTATTTTCGATTTTTGGAATCGAATTCACAAAATAATTATTAATGGCATCAACGTCTGCTAAGTTCTCAGGAATGTTGTTTAACTTTTTGCTATTAAGAACCTTTAACTTATTTAGTTCCTGCCAAATTATGTTTTTATTTTTCTTATTCATATTTATTTTGTACTCCAAATACGCTTTCTTTTCTAAGTTAATTGTTTTGTTAGTTAAATTACGTAAACTTTTGTAGTAATTCCAGTGTTCTATGGTTTTAGTATGCTTAAATTTCACTAAAGCCTTATCACGTAGTGTCATAAGTAGCTTTAGGTTGTCAGTTATCCATGGCGCGTATTTCCTGCGTTTATTTTTTGCAGTATTTCTTAATGGTGAATGCAAATTAAACAAATTTAGAATACTTTCATTGAGAAAACTAATTTTGTCATCATATTGTCTAATTCTGTGACATAAAAGATAGGCAGAGATTGCAAGTACAGCATAAAACAATCAATATTTATGTTTTTCAAGTCCCTATAAGTATAATGTTCAGTTTGAGTGATTTGATTATTAACTCCTATCTCACACGAAACAAGTTCATGATCGGTAATGTGCGATACATTCATTACATCTTTTTGCAAAACATCATCAATACAACTTACAAAAATTAAATCAATAAGAGTTGCCCTAGTTTTTGTAACGTGGGTAGGCAAATCTATAATTTGCGTTAAACCCAAGGATTCGCACAAAGACAATAATCGACTCGCCCACACATCCTCAACCTGAAATATATCAATGTTAAAATCTCCGACACAGATAATATTTTCGCTTTTTAACATAACGTTAGTTAAAGATTGTTCAAATTCATTAATAAATACATTTTTATCAAAATTTGGAGGACGATAAAGAACTCCGACAGCAAAGGATATTTTATCAACAAAAACATTTACCCACATTTGCTCCACATTAGAACCAACCTGCTGCAACACTGTACATCTGTATTTTACTTTTCACATACAAGCCAACACCTCCTCCTCTTGTAGGCCGGTCTTTACGAAAAAAATTATAATGTTCAATATTAATTGCATCATTTGCATCAGACACCAGCCATGTTTCGGAGATGGCTATAACATCCCAGTCATTAAGATGTACCAATTCTTTAAATGAAGAAAATTTGAGGGTAGAGAACGAATGTTCACATGCGCCACTTTAAACCCATTTTTGGCAGGCATAACCACAGGATATCTGAAAAATTAAATAATTATAAGAGAAAAAAAATAAATAATGGCAAACTACAGGAGTAAAAATAGCAACGAACGTCCGCCGATTGACCAAAATTTGAAAATTAACATTAATAATTAGTAGTTTTAGTGCGCCGTACACAAAATGACGTTCATTATTATTTTCATCAAGCTTGTAGCAATAATAACATAACGTTACTTAAATTAAAATTTAATATAAATAAACATTAGCAGCAATAAATAAGAACAATTTCTTATCAACAACAAAGGAAAGAAAAATATATGGTAGCAATAAACGCCAACATCAGTAGGCGCTACTGTTAGCTCTGAATAATGATATACCATAACCAAATAATAGAAATCCCGATCAAGCTAGTTATTAGTGCCGAATTTAAAAATGAAAGCGAACGCATATTATCTATAACTAAACTAAGGAAGAATTATAAGAAAGGCATAATTAATTATCTCTTTTAACGCATAAATTCATTTTGTGGCTTCGAGGTCTTCCGATTCCCGTATTCTGTAGATCTTGTCACTGAACTTCACCTTTACAGTTCCATATGCTGTCCACACGCATCGAAAACCAAACTTTTTGGATATATCAGTCAGCTGCAATGATCATACATCTACCCGCATAATTTATCCATATCATACGATGAGTGGATCACGCACTTTTTCCCATCCTTGATTAAGTTTAGGCGCTGCTTGGTTAAATCTTCCTTGATAACCATGTTGGTGCCTTTCAATTTCTTCTTGTTTAGAAAAACGTTATTGCGATAGCGATAGCTACTAAATTTCACTATAATAGCACGGGGACGAGTAGGCTTCGTGTTCGAGTGATTAGAGCAGTAAGCACCTATTCTGTGCAGCGATCAATTTGGTCCGGGATTATCTCTACACCCAGATGGCTATTAAATACCTCGAGTACTTTTTCCTCGACATTTTCATCTTTAGCCTCTGGTATACCGAATACTTTTACACTATTACGCCGCTTGTACTGTTCTAACCTATCAACTTTCGCAGACAGTTCTTCATTATCTTTTTGTAAACTGACCACCACATTTTCCAACGTACCGCATTTGTCTATTAGTTTTTCAATCTTCTCAAATCTGGATTCTAATTTGTTGACCACGATATCGGCAAGCTTTGCCACTAACACATCAAACACTTTACTAGCAAAGTGTTCCTCGATAACACTTTTGGTACAGTTTCTTATATCACTTAGTTGACTCTGTGTGAAGACCATTTTATTATTATATATTCTTCGCTTATCCAAATTTCAATGTTATACACATTCACAGCGGGAACGCCCGTTTAAACGCGTCGACTCGCGTTGCCAACTCGACATGTGGTTTGTGGTTTTTGGTTTTTGAATGTTGATCCAAATGACACTTTTTAGTGCAATTAATCTAAAAATAAATAAAAGACAATTCTAAATTACACTTATATTATTTGCAGGTTAGGGTAATTTAAATTTTACCTTATGTTCACAATCTTCGCAAAACACCAAACAACCACACTTCCATCAGTTGTATAAAAAGATATACCGTAAGTCCATTTTCTTAACAAATCTGACACACATGTTTTACCCACTTTAGGCATTTTAAATAAATAACAAAACTCAAATAATCGGTAAACCCACACGTGTTTTAAGCGTCGAATTTTACGGCTTTGTTTATGTTTTAGGTTAGAAACTAAAAGTTGATTATACACCATGCAACAGCAAATAAAGTTAGTCTTACACTAGTAGCAAATTTTGTTTAAGAAAAGTATAAATTAGGCTCTAAGAGAAAACTGTAGGCAAATAAGTAGTAAAATTGGCATCATTAATGAAATTTATTAAATTAGGTAAAATAGGCAAAATAAACCATAGTAAGCTATGGGTTGGAAATTGTATGAAACAAATTTATATTTAATTATAATACATGTGCCTTTATAAAGAAGAAAGAGGCATTTTGCCTAAAATCCGGGCTTTACTCATTACTGTATTGTTGATAGCACTGTCAAGCTATGTCAACTTCGAGATTTGCAGGTTCAGTTTTGCGTGAGTCTGTGTCAAATAACAAACAAAATCTAACTTATCCACCTCGAATTTGACATAGACTGACTTCAGCATTGTCAAACGTATAACGCGAATCACAGGCGACTTTAATTATAATTTGATCTCCCGGTATTTTTCCAATTTGTCACTATGACGTTTCACGGATATCAATACAAAATTTATGGTTTTTAGGTATTTATTGAGTGGTTGGATAAAATTTGGTATGGCACACGTGTGTTACTACAAATAATTCACTCGCGAAAAGACCCCTCTCGGCCTGGTGGCTTCGAGCGCTCAAATTTTCTCTGATGGATTATTTGTAATATAACACTTGTACCATAAATAACAATTATATAATTAAATTGAGACATTTGAAAAAAATTATGGATAAAATGCCTTTTTATTACTTGTACCATACATAACTATTATATGAGAGTTATTCAAAAATAATGTTTTTCTTTTATTCTTTTCAGAGCCAGCTTCTCCTTATTTTATTTTTGATTCTGGGCCATAAGCAGTTCAAAGGACGTACACTACAGACTCCAGTTCTTCGAAGTACCAACTAGCTACTATCAGCAACCATGTGCATTTACAATTCAACAAGAAGAAAAATCGAACAAGCAGCTTACAACCTAGTACTCAATCTCTGCACATCAGATCAGAGATAAAAGTGTAGTAGTGCTTCATCGAGGATTACTAAAAATTTGAAGATATACAACTGCGTCTCACAATGATATGGTCGAGTAGTCATCTTTGATAATTCTTTTTTTTCAAATTTGTTTATCATCACTTCAACCAACAGGCATTGGTGCGCAATGTAGTTCAATTTTCTGCATTTTTTTAAATATTATTTTCTGGGCAGTTAGTTAGTCAACGTCACTCTGTAGTTTGTTGGTTTGCTGCAGATTTTGTGTTAGCCATAGCGCTATTATTATTATACTAACATTTTGTAACATTCTATTTCATATTTACATTTTGGACAAAGCTAATTTCATCGTCACTATTAAATCTTCTGGTTTTATCCTTTTGTGTGGTTGTTAGTTTCCTAACGTTTCACAAAAAAGGCTGTTGAGTGGGGCACAACAACCTTTCCCGTTGTTTATTTTTCACTTTTGTGTATTGTCCAGTTGCTGTGAAGCCTATTGCTTCCTCCGATCGATCGCTTTCCAGACACAATCTGGAAGTGGAAAACTACTATGTAAATATGGTGTATGGTATCATTTTTAAAAACTACGCACCTACCAACTGCGACAGGAATGAACTTAGTGAGCACAGTGAAGATTACATGAGGAAATCAGGAATTTTAGCAGTGATTGTGAACTGAGCAGTTTTTATGTTGGGTTATTTTATAACAGTGTCACTTTGAAGCTCACGTTGTTAACTACATTATGGATAGTAGAACGAGATGTAACATAATATGCAGTTCTTGAGCCATTGCAAATTTTTTATTTACAGGTCAACATTATTATTTAACTCATTAAGTATTTATTTGATAAATGTGGTTTTTGCTAAATATGGTACAGTAAGTATACATTAGTATTTATTCTTTCTATTGGCGTTCAAGATATTGGAAAACGGAGGTTGAAATAAAACAGCCAATTCTTTAGATACTGATTATAATCGGCATAATTAAAAGTAACACTACGTTTCGTTATATCAATAACTTCATCAGACATAAAAATTATTAAATGGTTACATTGAAAATATCAAATCATTGTATGTAATAAAAATATGGGGAGGAATTAACCCTCTATGGTACAAAACTTTGTAAAATACTTTTTTTTGTTTATTTTATCTAAACTTGATTAGGTTTTAAGTAAATATAACAACCATAATGTAAAAAAGTTTTTACACCCTTACGTTTTCGAAAAAAAAATGTGTATATTTGTATATACATTGTGCAGTTGGGGATTGTTTATTACCCTATGATATTCCTAATGAAAAATCAGGTACATTGTAAGTAAAAGAAAGAAATATGAAAAAATGCTTTATTTATGTTGTAGTAAAAAAACACATAAAAAACAACTAATTATTGTGAAACAAGTAAAAACAGTTGCGGTCTGGTACAAAACATAAGTAGCAATCGCATTTCGTACACTTTACTTTTGTGATTTTTTGGCACTTGCCATTTTTGCATCTGCCAGTCTTTGACTCATATTGCGGCCAGTGATCTACTTTATCATTCCTACAATCACCATTTAGTCGGCCCGAAAATTTGGATTTTTTGTAGGATATTTCAGAAGCAGATGATCTTCCTCGCTTCTTTCGCTTCCCAGCCCAACATAACGATTCTGCAATATCAATCTTGAAATCGTACAGCGACATTTGTCTCTTCTTCGCTACTCCATTGTCGCTTGCAGCACGTCTATACAACAGCCATGCAACAACAGCACACATATCCAGCATGTGAAAAAAAATGCGCATGTAGTACTTTTTAGATCTTATTTTTATTCTATAAAGTGCCAAAAGAGAATCAATTAAATCTACTCCCCCCATGAATTTATTATAAATCAATATGATACTTGGACACTTTACCTGTATCTGCTGCTTGGCTTTCCTGTCAAAACGTTTCACAGAGGTTTCTGGATAAGCACCCACAAAGGTACTCAATAAGTTTACTACTCTAGTATCCATCCATTTGACCATTCTTAGTGTTACACCTTGGGAACTTGCAATCCTTTCAGCATATGTACCTCGACCTGATTTTTTCAATGCTTTATCCGAAGGCATTCCATTATTTGGTACTCGATTTGCTGGTACCGTGCCTAAGCTATAAATACCCTTTTTTGCAAGTTCGATCTGAAGAGCTGGACTGCAGAACCAGTTATCATAGAATAACAGAAAATTCTGATTCTCTGGTATACATTCCGCTAAACGAAGGACAACATTAGAACTCGAACTAACATTTGGCAGATGCGCTGGTTGCTCCACTGATCCTGATTTCTTTGGTTTCTGTGGATTGTATTGTTTCAATCCAGACCGACCCTTGAAAGGGACGATCTGTTCGTCCACTGACAAATGCTGCTCTAATGGAATATTCTTTAGATTCCTTCTAACACTTTCGACAACCTTCCTAATTTTGAAGAGACGATCAGGGGGTTCAACAGGAAGCTGAGTATTGTCAGAAAAGTGGATATATTTTTTTATTCGCTCCCACTGTCTAAGAGGCATTACATTTGAAACTTGTGATACTCCACATTTGGTGTTCCAGTACCTCCGAGTTCCAGGAACAACAATTAGGGACATGTAGAATATCATTCCTATAAATTGTTCTAGTTCCTCGACTTCGATACGAAAATTTGAACCGACATCTTTTTGTGTTGCATACAAATTAGTCTGCTCTACAATATGCATGAGAAGATCTATATCAAATAATTTTTTGAAGTACTCTACAGGTGAAAGAAGTGAAGGTTCAGGAGGCAGCTGACTAATCCAGGCTGGTACCTGGCAAGATATTCCATCACTTTTTTTCCAGACTAATGGAATGTTGCACTTTGATGACGACGGTCCCGGTGTTCCTACCTGCACTCCAGCAGTAGAAGTTGATGCTTGAGGTGCAGCTTGTAACAAGTTGACAGGCATATCATCTTCGTCAACATGGTCGTTTTGTATATCCAGCACATCCCCTTCGTCACTCTCATCGTTTGATGTATCTAAGTATAAGATGTTCGTTTACATAAAACAAATCAAGATTCTAAAAAAATATGTACCTGATATTGAGTTGGGTATGTAAGTTTCATCGGCGATGCTATCATCATCGTCTTCGTAATCATCTTCACTTTCCTCAGGAGGTATAGCAACTAACTCCTGCTTGCGTTTTCCGTAAAATAACTTAGGATCCATGACTATTGCAGTTCAGAAAACGAACACTTTTACTTCACCCTAATGCACAGTGTATAACTGAATATACAAATCAAAACCACCTGATTTTCTTATCAAAATTACAGCTTTGATAATTTCATCTATAAATGTACCAAATACACATACGAAACAACACAGTGTATAATTTATAAACAATTTCAACCACAGAAACTATAACAAAATTCACGCAATTCTTGCACCACATCTGCACACAGTAAATAAGACGCCATAGATGAATCATCACCTCCTATAATCAGTCCTAGTTAGAAATTTTTTATTCTGCAGGTTGCGTCTCAGTTATAATACATGTATATCCAAATATACAACGTGCAATAGTGAAACAGTTCACATTAACCGCTATAAGATTTTTAAAAAAAAATGTATATTGAAATATACAATATACGATAGAGGGTTAAACAATTTTAGTTTTAAAGAAGCTGTAAAACGTGCTTATAATTTGTTCTTTATTTCTCCCAAATAAGGCTTCGTGCCAGAGAGCGACAAAAGGTTTACATTTCTTTTGATTCTTTTCTACTGGTGCAAAGCTGTAGTAATTATATACTGTTAATCGGTTGGTAAATATAGCCGTTTTAAACATTCCAACCTTGGAAGCATGATTACGTTCCCAAGATCTGCGCAATACGTTATACTGTAACTTCTGTTGTAGTCCTTTTCAGCATTTTCACGATACTTTTCTCATGATTTAGTGGCTCTGTGCATGTGGAGTTTCCATGTTTTGCAGTTGTCGCAATTATTGTCAATGTTTTCTTTTGTGTGACTTGCGTTCTGCAAGTTGAATATTTCACAACTTTTGCATTCTTCATGGCCTAGCTTCACAATAGAAAAATTCATTTGTTTTGCCACAACCCTGTATTTTTTATAGGAGCATGGAGATTGAGAATCCTTATGTATCGAGAAAAACTAAAATCGCTGGGCAAGTAAAGTCGATTAGGCGCATGTTTCCTTCTGTAATACGATATGGTTGGCTTGTAGGACATAATATGTTAACATATTACTTCTTCATCCAGTTTGTTATGAGGAGTATGTGACCCTCTCTTGTCTGATGTGGGCACAACAGGATTTTGTGAGTTTCTTAATGCGTGTCTAATAATATCACATTCTTTATTATAACCCAATGTATCGAGAAAAAATACTTGACACTTTCTGCAAAGTACCACTACTATCCTTAACCCATAAGAACCCAAATTTTTTTTTTTCTAAATTGATTTTTATGTCTAATTCTCTTTGGTATTAGCTCAGAAAAGATAGAAAAAACAAAATTTTGTTTTTGTGATCAGCCTGAAGTTTGTTACAGCCTGTTGCCATATGGCAACGGTAGGACCTAGAGCTACCGTAAATTTGAAATTATACTAGAACATACCGTTAAATGTAGAACTTTATTAAAATTTACATGCCCAACTAAAAGTTACTTATTTAGTATGAAATATTACATTACATTCTAAACATAGACCAACGTCGCATTTCTTGCACATAGTGCGACCAATGAAAGAGCATCCTTCTCCGGCACAACGTCGCTTTTTATTCTCAGGTACCCTGGTAAGTAAATGGTCAATTGTATCATAACGTATATCATCGCTAACTCTATTTAGAGTAACACTGGATTTTGAGGTAGATGGTCTTCCTGGTCCTTTTGCGGGTGTCCCATATCGTCTAAGGTAGGTTTGAACAATTTCCCGTCTGAACTGTAATTGAGTGGCATTCTTTCCTGACATCTTCTGCAGAGTCCATGCATTTGCAATTGCAGCTTCAATAATCCACGTGAAAAGACACCACCACCACTTTTTACTGCGAATAGCAATACGATACCTATTTATGTTTTCGTCCATAAGGTCAGTACCGCCCATTCCGCTGTTATACTGGCCCACAAGGTGAGGTCTTGGTACTTGCAAATAAGTCTTTTCGGCTTTACAGTATCTTTTAACATGACTTATTGGGGAGACTCCATACCGTGTTGAAGCAGTTGTCACCACATTGTTATCTATCCATGTGACAAAAATCACACCATTTGTCTTTTCAATGGTAGACCAGTATTCACCTTTTTTGCCAGTTTTTACAATTGATTTCTTTTTAGGTAGTGGACATCCTTTAGGTCGCCGGTTGTCTCGCATAGTTCCCGTTCCTGTATATCCTTTATCACGTAAAAATACAAGTAAATTCAAACTAGTGAACAAGTTGTCAATATAAAAGTTGAAAGGTAAATTTTTAAAATTTCTTGGAATTTCTTCAATCATTTTTAGAAAGGGAACTGTTGATTTTCCGTATGCATTATTGAGATTGTTCGTGGATTTGGAATTTTTTCCCTGGTACAAATCAAAGTTGATGAGATAGCCTGATTTGCTATTCATGCACCACATTTTGAATCCGAATCTAATGGGTTTGCCACGGATGAACTGTTTACATCCATGGCGACCATAGTACTTTACCATACTTTCGTCGTAGTTTATTTCTGATTCGGGAATATAATTTTTCAAAAACCGGTCTTTTATCATATTCATAAAAGGCCTAATTTTCCATGCCTTATCATTTATATCTATTTTAGTATTATCGGCACAGTACATAAACTGCATTATCTCAAAATAGCGATTTCGTCGCATTGATTGACTTATCAGGGTATTTTTCATATCTTCTTGGGAATCCCAGTAGTAGCGTTTTCCAGGCAACGAATTGTAACCTGTTAGTATCATAATTGCTAAAAAGGTCTTCATTTCGTTGTAGTTTATACCAGGATTGGCGTAATTTTTGAACTGTGCATACCTAGCAGATTCTTGGATAAGGAAATGTATGACGTCGTCATCAAAGAACTGTTCAAATATTTCTACTGAGGACATATCGGCATATCTGGAGTAACTTTGCAATGGAAAATCTCTTTTAGTACTGGAGTCGAAATCTCCATCAATCCATGAAAAACTTCCATTCGTTGCAGGCAGAAGATCTAAATCAGTCTCATCAGAACCAATGCGTTCGTTGTTTGCTAAAACTATTTCTTCACTGGCAGCTGTTGCGGGCAGAAGATCTAAATCACTGTCATCGGAGCCAATACGTTCGTTGTTTGCTAAAACGATTTCTGCAGTGGCAGCTAACTGTCGCCCTGGCAATCTGTTTATATCTGTCTCATCTTCATCGCCAGATTCTTCATCAGTAAGTACGCTGGCATCTGGAGGTACAATATATATCCCCTCCACATCTAAATCGTCAGCATAGGCCATAGTCAACGCCTCTTCCAGTGTAAAACCACGTCTGAAATGATTTTTCATCGTTATGCCCTGACAAAATTCTAAATAATAATCAAAACTACAATATGAATACAAAATAGACTAAAGTGCACATTTAGCTACATTTATGGCAGAATTTGTAAATTTTAATTAACTCTGTGTCATTTTATAGTACTTACTCCAACGTAAAGTATGGATGGTCACCCATTTTGTACAACAACACTTTTCGCACTAAAACAATAGTATTTCAGAAACGCCTGTAGACCTGCAATACCGGCATTGTAGTACTAGACAAGTGTTTTCTGTAATATCTTACTAACGCCACCTGTTGAAAACACACGGAGAACAAATACAAGACCTTTTTATAGGCAGCTGTAAACGTTGCCATATGGCAACGCTGGGTTCTTATGGGTTAAGCGTATACTCATGTGACTTGTTTCTTTTATACGGTTCAGCAGTGGATCTGTCGTTTTTTGTTTCACAGAATATGTTGAAGCATGATGCAATCTGAAAGCTTTCCTCTCTTTGGACGATTCCATACTCCAAAATTAGAAGGACTGGATCTTCGGCAGAAGGCTTGGCGTACTTCAAAAAATGGTCAAACCATTGCATAAAAGTATCCGTCTGCATCCATCCACTTGGATAGCATGTAAACGCTGTTCCTGGTGGAGCGCCATCTTGAAGTTCAACCTTCATTCTTTTCCTGGGAAAAATGACAAAAGGAGGAATAAAGGTCCCTCCTGCAGACATGCACACTGCAAATGTAGAAAGCAAGCCTCTTTCTGCTGAGGTAATAGCACCAACTTGACGCCTTCCCTTAAGCGCAAAAACTTTGGTGTTCCTTGTTTGAACCGTTAAGAGACCAGTTTCGTCGACATTATAAATTCTGTGAGCAGGATAAAAGTGTTTGTCTTGCACGGTTTTAATGATGTCAAAAAATTTGTTCACGTTAGGTCTGTTAAATCCCTGTGCTCTTGCCATTGAAGTGGATTCTGGTTTTCTTAGGCTAATGTTAGGATGGCGTTTTCTAAAGCATGCCACCCAATCCTTACCTGCTATCTTTTTTTCTTTGTTAAATGGATGTGGTAGATTATTTTTTTCAGCAAGCTGAAATGCCAAGTAGCGTAGATCAGTAACCGATATACCATAAAATCGCTGTTCCATGTCGAATATATGATTAAGGAGTTCTTCCTCTTGTTCCTCGTTAAATACACATCTGTAATTTCCAAGAATTTTTTTCTCTTCGACCGCATCACGGTTTTTTTAAGAACTCTTCTTTTCAGCGTATTTCTTGGGACATTAAACTGTTTGGCTGCTGTTGCCATTGGCATATTATTACTTCTTACCTCTTCTATGGCCAAAGTCATCGCAACCGAATCCCATGACTTGGGTTGATTTCCTTACATAGTTTGTTGGCATCTTGATTAAGTCCTGTAACAAGGACCAATAGCTGCAGTAAGGTTTTGCAATTCTTAGGCTTTAATGTTATTCTAATAAATATTTACTATTTTATAGGTTATACAATGTTTATTTATTAATCAGGGGTCGGATTAATAAAGCAATATATAATCCACGTATCAATAACTTATTTATTATAGCAATAAGAGTAAAAAATTATGAATAATTTATTCCGTTGTAACTGACTCATAAAGTCGGGCAAACTGGCCACCTGGCCGCTTTACCCGACCAATTTAGCGGCCACTTTACCCGATCTGCCGCCATTACGAAAAATGTGGTCTGCTGTCAAATCTAGATGAGCTACGCAGATCCAAAACACACGATTTCTAGGGCTAAAGTATTACGTTTTATCCATTCTACAGCAAATAATTTTAACCCTACACAGTATTTAATTAACAGCAACATTATTAGCCACTTACCTTATATCAGACATGTAAAAAAAACAAAAAGTGCACAAAACAAAAAGCAGCGTATCGTTCACTTTGAAATTCACTGACAACACTGATTCCGGCTAGTTCTAACGTTTAATGCGTTCTCCGCTAGGTTGCAGCACTCTCCAGCGGAGAAAATCGAGATGGCCACACTACCCGCCCTGGCCACTTTACCCAAACTGCCCCTACATTGCTTAATTTAATTTGTTTGTTTATTTGCCGGAGACGTATATAAGTTCGTGTCCGCACCAAACGTACAATGACCTCCTGTGGAAGTACATTATTAGTTATTGCACATACAATTTCTGTCAATCGATCAAAAATTTTGTCCTCTGTATCGAAAAAGTTCCCATGAAAAATCCGAAATTGGTCGTTCATTACTTCGGCAGCTTTGAAGAATTTTGCTGAAGGACGAATGCAATGTCCTCTTGATATAAATGACGGTCAGTCATCGCATGGAGGCTAAACAATAGAAACAAACGTCCAAGCACAATGCGTCCACAGCATGCGTCAGCGTTATTTGTGTCGCCTGCTGCTGTGTACGATCGCAACCATGGTTACACCATGATCGCGGCCATGATGGATTTCCTGAGCAGGCCCATCGGGGATTGGTTGACATCTCCCCTCTACTTTCTGAACGACTGCCCATCCCGGGAGTGTTTCACCTTGTATTCTTACACCATCAATGGAATATTGAAAATTTAAAGAAAGCATATTAATCTACCATCATTGGCACTAAAAACTGACACAAACTGAAAAACGTAATTTTTTTAGTCTAGCAAAAATAAGGATTTATTTTGAACTTGGACAAGCCGGATCAAGTCTCCCACCTTCAGGGAGACTTGATCCCCCTTGCAGGAAGACTTGATCATATCTTCGTTTTCCAATTTTTTGGCTACTTTTGATGAAATTAAGAGGGCAATAATACTAAAGTGACTTTATTCCTTGATTTTTAACAAACAAAAAATTATGAAACTTATTTTATTAATCGCAACATTTGAAAATCTAATTCTAATTTTCTTAACCTTTGAAGCCTTTTTTTCATGCTCCAAACGTTCTGCCTCTAGCTCGTTTTTTCAGGTGTCTCGGTTATAACTCGACATCTTTTTCTACCTTTGGCTGCCTCCACCCTTGCTGGGGCCTTCGGAAATGGTCTAATTTCTATGGGAGAGATTGTTGTTGGATTAGATCGAGATCGAGCCTGATGATGGGCTGGAGAACTAGTTGATGGTAATGGTGACCGTGCACGCTCCACATTTAAGGTTTCGTCCATAGGGTTTGGTCTATCAGTCACCAAACTTGTGTAAAACTCGTCTCTAAAAATATCAGAGTTGAATGATGCAATTCCTGAAACACGAAAGCCACTTAAAATGTATGCCGGGGAAAAAGCCTTGGGAGAAGCTTCACCAACGAGGCCTGCAACTTCGTAGATTGTCATGTTTTTGCCTGGATTATTGGTCATTCAATCAGCTGCAGCTATGTTGTAGTACTTTTTGAATGGACCAAAAACACTCAGATCAAGTGGCTGTAACTTGTGCGACGTATGTGGCGGTAGCGTTAGTAAGATTAAACCATTGGCTCGAGCAAACTCGATGACTTCAATATTGACGTGGCTATCATGGATATCCAGAATAATTAACTACGGATTTTCTTGGCCACAATTAGTGTGCTTTTTAAAATGTTCCAAGTACTTTAAAACATTTTGTTTTGTCATCTACCCAGATTGATGGGTACTTCCAGCTGAACCCGGTGGAGCACCGTTAAGCATGCGGTTTTGCCAGTTTACTCTTGGAAGTGAAATATGGAGGAATATGATTACGTCATGCATTGACTGCTGCACAAACAGTTACCGACTCCCCTCTTTCACCTAATGTAACTTTTGAAACTTGCTTGACACCTTTCTGGCCGATTATTCTGGGTGGTTTATGAACCGTGCTCACGCCTGTTTCACCAAGATTCCAAGTTTTCTCAGGTGGAAAGTGATATTTTTCAATTACTCCTTTCAGTTTTCCAAAAAAGGTGCCCACAGTGTGTCTGTTGAATGCCGTACTTCGGGCTAAGCTTGTCGGCTCAGGATGTCTTAGCGAGAGATTGGTGTTCCTACGCATGAAACTTCGGGCCCAATCCCGCCCTGCTTTTTTCTTCTCATTCCAGGATGGCGGAATTTTCTTTTCATTTGAAGAGTACACGGAAAAAGGGGGAGGGTCACAAAAACAAGTATTTAAGAAAAATCCATTTTAAATATTCAAACGGTTATTACAAAAAACAGAATTCAAAACTTTCATAAATTTAGTATGTTTAATCTAATATATTTTTCTTCTAAAATGATAAAAAACTTGAAGATTACATCGAATAAGTAAATTAATTAATTAAATTATTTCGTCGTCGCTATCAGTACAGTTGTTGGTTCTTGGAAGATTAGCGAAATACTCCTGCGCTTCAGGACCGCAAAATGTTTTTAATTCTTGCAAATTATTATATTTTTTTATAGGCAGAGGCAATAGAACTGAAATATAAGATAATTCAAATTGATTGATTGATTGATCGATCGAATTTCAGCGATAACTTACCGTCATAGGACTTTCTCGGGAATAAAAATTCTCCTGGTTTTAAGCTTGAAGTTTCCATTTTGACTAGAGCCTTATAATTTGGCAATGTAACCGTCGCTGTTTCATGATGTCCATTGTAAGTATTCCTATAAGTAAGAAACTGCGGATGTTCTTTAGATGCCGAAATCTCTTTAACATCTCGGGTGGCTAGTGGACACTTTTTCTTGTAATATGTTTGAAAAAAGCTTGTCCAGCTTCTAATTAAGTCTTTAACACGACTCAGTCCCGTGGCCTCGTTGGAGGGCGGGCGAGGGTTAAGCAAAATGGCTTCCGGCGACTGGTGTTTTTGCCCTGGTAACTCAGTCGGCCAATGGTGCTTTCCCCGGTAGGCGGGGCAGACCTCAGAGTGAGAGCAAGACAGAGAGAGAGAGAGACACAAATTTATTTACAAAGTTCTTTTTATGTTCTTTATTCAGTATTTACACCTATATACAAAAGAGGGCGATCGGACGCCAGGACGGCTCTCCCGTTAGCGGGGCGGGAGGGGGCGCCGAGGGTGGCGGGGGGCCTGGTGCTGGGGGCGGCACCGAGGACTCGGCGTTCGGGCTCGGGGCCTGCTTGAACCGGACGGCGGCGGGTGGTGACTCCGGGGCGGTGGCGACGGGCGTCGGCGCTGTGGAGGGCGCGGCGCTGGGCGGCGGCGCTGTGGAGGGCGCGGCGCTGGGCGGCGAGGCCGATCCGGGGCTGAGCGCTTCTCGCGACGAGGGGGCGGTGCCGGGGAGTGGCAGCGCGTTTCGGAGCGGCGGCGTCCTTTCGACCGAAGGCGTTGTTCGCGGCGACTGCCGGGGATGAGCCGGGGCTGTTGGCTCAGGGGTGCTAGCGGGCGCCGGAGCGCGCACGCGTGGCGCCTGGGGTCCCGGGTGGAGGACCGGAGGTTGCTTCCTGGGTGGCGGCGCGGGGGCAGGTCCACCTCTTGGAGTGCCCAGGGTATGGGGGCGGCGGCGCTTCGGAGGACGGCGCTCCACAGCTGCTCGAACTCGTGTCGCTCGAAGGGCTCGGGGTGGAGGTGTAGTTCCCACTCCGGCACTGGAGAGTGGTGGAGGCCTTCGTCGCCGGGGGCGGGGGGCTACGGTCGGTCGGAGCGGAGGGCGGGTCCACCGCCGGGCTGGGGATGGAGGCGCGGCCTGGCGTCCGGGGCCGGTGACCGTGAGGTGCTCCGTGAGGACTGGCTGCTTCGGGGGTGGCGGGCGACGTGGGCCCAAACAGACGGTCGAACAAGGCCTTCAACCTAAGGCAACCAAACAAAACAAAACGAGACAACAAAACCAAACACATCAATTAAACACTGGAAGGTGCGTTGTGGCGGCCTGCTTACGTCATCCTCTGTCCATATGGCACTTGCTGGCTAATCGGCTATGTCCCGAGGACACTTAGCCTTTAGTCCGCACAAGGGTGCGTGTTAAAGGAAGTGTTTTGGAACTGGTGCTTCGGCTAAGTCCCGCTGACACTTAGCCCTTAGTCCGCACGAGGGTGCGTGTTAAAGGAAAGTGGGTGGAACTCGTGATTCGGCTAAGTCCCGCTGACACTTAGCCTTAGTCCGCACGAGGGTGCGTGTTAAAGGAAAGTGTTTTGAACTCGATGTTGATGGCTGGAATTTTTTTTTCTCAGAAACACCGGGGTTTATAAGGGCCTGGCCGGCTTTGTCTGCCGCACCCTTGCTCGTGATTGGCTGAACGGCAGTGGGGACGCTTGCAGATTTGATATAATTTGCATCCGCGGCTCGGATCTCCGCGGCGCGAAGTGCTACCTTGATGAAAATCTCTGCATCGTTTTCGTCTTGGAAAAACTCGCATTTTGAGCCTTTATTTCATATGTTTTGCTCGTCTAATAATAAAACTGCGATTTGTAATCTCTTGGATGGGATTATTTACGTCGGGGCCGAGCTCTGAGTTTTTTTCTACGCCGCGGCGCGAAGTTCCCTTGCGTTGAAACCAAGCGTACGGTTTTTGTCTAAAACCAACTTGAATTTTGAGTCCTTACTCGGCCAGTTTCGCTTGCAATTTGGTTCTTATTCTCGATTAAACTTATCCTACACTAACATTCATATGCTTGCTGCGCGAGCTTTTCTTTTGCAGAAGCGGCGATCGGTGAACTGCTCTGCGTTCGCGTTCGTAGTCTCGCCTTCGCACTAGTTCCGTGATTTGTGTGTTTCTAATTTAATTAGCCCTCGCGATATATATTCCTATTGACTTCTTGACCGCGGCTTGAACTCGGCTCTTTCCTAGCCTTGCCGGCGCACACAGGCGAATTTCATAAAATCGTGGACAAAATACTTTTTTTTTATTTTTATAAGATTTGAACCATTGTGGCTAAAGAACTAAAACTAGTATTGATATTAATACGTATTTGATAGTTAATCGCCGTTCAAAGTGAAATGCCATAAACTGGGCATCGAATGAGTCGAATTTTGGCATATTTTTCTAAAACCTAAATAGTCTTTTATTTTGAGTTTTTTTTATGGAAAAATGCTAACAAGATTCTTTGTTTATGTACATTTTTATTTAATTAGAAATAATATTTACAAAACAGAGTCATATACATATAGTTATTGAAAAAATTCAAATAAAAAATATTGAAAATAAAAATAATTTTCGATGTTTTTCTGAATTTTATAGTAAAACATGGAACTACATATCAATATTTCATATTAATAAGTATATTTTATATTTACTGTGTAAAATGGGGACTTACAAAAAACTAATATTAAAATTCTTAACAAAAGTTCGGTTGAGTGCACTCTACGTAAAAAGGATAAGGTTAATCGGAATCACTTGATTCTGCTTCTGGAGGGTCAAGTTCTCTTTCCTCTATTTCAGGCTGTTTCAAAAACTGAAGGACTTAAAGAGGGTATTTTTTAAATTTTTTAACACTTAATTTTCTCATGAGGCTTATATATGGATCTGATGATATTAAGAGATTATGGAATATATCTTCCATGTTTTGCTGCCTAGAAAATTTTCTAGAAAAACCTTCTCTGTATCTCTTAATATCCTTATTTCGGGCTTCTTGAGCTTCTTCTCCAAGCTGTCCAATTGGGAGAATTGCATAGTCTAATATTTCTGCACTATGAATTAATATCTTATGTACAGTAGTTGGCATATTATACCATGGATATAACTGTACAAACCTCTTGGCAGTATCCAGACTGAAATGTATCAATTATTATTATTATTATTATTATTATTATTATTATTATTATTATTATAGAACCTAAATTCGCAAATATTTTGGTGGTATGGGGTTGTTTCCTAGTTCTTTCATTTTTTTAAAATTTTGTAACATCGGGTGTGGTTTGTTTGCGACGTTTAATCCCGGAGAGCGGCTTCATATGCGCTCCTTATCTGCTGTTGGTATTTCGGCGATGTGGTTTTGATACCTGACGGTAGCGCATCACCCAGGCTAAAGATGTTGCTTTTTTTGATTAGGAATGGGGTTGCCGAGGAGAAATTATAGAAGTCGACATAGTATCCTACTGGTCTCGACTTCGATACGTTGTTGATCTTCCCGGGGAAGAAGGGAAAACCTCTCATCTTAGCCCACACTTTACTACCAACTCCAAGCTCTGTGACCTCCAGCGCTTGGAAATTCGGATCGACCATGTTTTCTTCCAGTAGATCTTCGTCCACCAGGTCGTAGGCGGCCTCGGAACTTGTTACGTCTACTGATTGTTGGTTTGCAACACTTTGGAAGGTCCTGGCTACCTTCTGCAAACCGTGGAACACTTCATTTGATTGCTCAGGTAGAGGCATACCACGGTGTGAAGGTCCAGGGGCTTCCAACGTGTTACTGCTGGTTGGCGCCTCGATCGACGGCCGCGCAAGACGTTTCCGCTTCCGTACCTCTGCTGGAAAAGGGGTGTGCTCTACCCCGCCGGAATACTGCGTAATATACTTGTCCAGCACAGGTTGCAGCTGTTCTCGCAATGGTGGAGTTTGTGGGAACATGAATCGGTACGGGTCACGGTACAGGGCAGGAAACGTACGTCTCCCGAGGAGCCTTCGCACAATCTCCACTCTTACCGCTGGGCCGTTGGCTCCAAAAATATCTTGGTATATTAACCTCGCCAGGGTTGGGCTACAACCCCGAGTGAAATTTTCCGGAGCAAAATTGGAAATTTTGGCATATAACGCCATGGCTAATATGCCACTCAACTCATACGTTTCGGCCGTCATTAATGTATGACGACCGAACGCCACCATTGTTGGCTAAAGAACTAAAACTAGTATTGATATTAATACGTATTTGATAGTTAATCGCCGTTCAAAGTGAAATGACATAAACTGGGCATCGAATGAGTCGAATTTTGGCATATTTTTCTAAAACCTAAATAGTCTTTTATTTTGAGTTTTTTTTACGGAAAAATGCTAACAAGATTCTTTGTTTATGTACATTTTTATTTAATTAGAAATAATATTTACAAAACAGAGTCATATACATATAGTTATTGAAAAAATTCAAATAAAAAATATTGAAAATAAAAATAATTTTCGATGTTTTTCTGAATTTTATAGTAAAACATGGAACTACATATCAATATTTCATATTAATAAGTATATTTTATATTTACTGTGTAAAATGGGGACTTACAAAAAACTAATATTAAAATTCTTAACAAAAGTTCGGTTGAGTGCACTCTACGTAAAAAGGATAAGGTTAATCGGAATCACTTGATTCTGCTTCTGGAGGGTCAAGTTCTCTTTCCTCTATTTCAGGCTGTTTCAAAAACTGAAGGACTTAAAGAGGGTATTTTTTAAATTTTTTAACACTTAATTTTCTCATGAGGCTTATATATGGATCTGATGATATTAAGAGATTATGGAATATATCTTCCATGTTTTGCTGCCTAGAAAATTTTCTAGAAAAACCTTCTCTGTATCTCTTAATATCCTTATTTCGGGCTTCTTGAGCTTCTTCTCCAAGCTGTCCAATTGGGAGAATTGCATAGTCTAATATTTCTGCACTATGAATTAATATCTTATGTACAGTAGTTGGCATATTATACCATGGATATAACTGTACAAACCTCTTGGCAGTATCCAGACTGAAATGTATCAATTATTATTATTATTATTATTATTATTATTATTATTATAGAACCTAAATTCGCAAATATTTTGGTGGTATGGGGTTGTTTCCTAGTTCTTTCATTTTTTTAAAATTTTGTAACATCGGGTGTGGTTTGTTTGCGACGTTTAATCCCGGAGAGCGGCTTCATATGCGCTCCTTATCTGCTGTTGGTATTTCGGCGATGTGGTTTTGATACCTGACGGTAGCGCATCACCCAGGCTAAAGATGTTGCTTTTTTTGATTAGGAATGGGGTTGCCGAGGAGAAATTATAGAAGTCGACATAGTATCCTACTGGTCTCGACTTCGATACGTTGTTGATCTTCCCGGGGAAGAAGGGAAAACCTCTCATCTTAGCCCACACTTTACTACCAACTCCAAGCTCTGTGACCTCCAGCGCTTGGAAATTCGGATCGACCATGTTTTCTTCCAGTAGATCTTCGTCCACCAGGTCGTAGGCGGCCTCGGAACTTGTTACGTCTACTGATTGTTGGTTTGCAACACTTTGGAAGGTCCTGGCTACCTTCTGCAAACCGTGGAACACTTCATTTGATTGCTCAGGTAGAGGCATACCACGGTGTGAAGGTCCAGGGGCTTCCAACGTGTTACTGCTGGTTGGCGCCTCGATCGACGGCCGCGCAAGACGTTTCCGCTTCCGTACCTCTGCTGGAAAAGGGGTGTGCTCTACCCCGCCGGAATACTGCGTAATATACTTGTCCAGCACAGGTTGCAGCTGTTCTCGCAATGGTGGAGTTTGTGGGAACATGAATCGGTACGGGTCACGGTACAGGGCAGGAAACGTACGTCTCCCGAGGAGCCTTCGCACAATCTCCACTCTTACCGCTGGGCCGTTGGCTCCAAAAATATCTTGGTATATTAACCTCGCCAGGGTTGGGCTACAACCCCGACGAGTGAAATTTTCCGGAGCAAAATTGGAAATTTTGGCATATAACGCCATGGCTAATATGCCACTCAACTCATACGTTTCGGCCGTCATTAATGTATGACGACCGAACGCCACCATTGTTGGCTAAAGAACTAAAACTAGTATTGATATTAATACGTATTTGATAGTTAATCGCCGTTCAAAGTGAAATGACATAAACTGGGCATCGAATGAGTCGAATTTTGGCATATTTTTCTAAAACCTAAATAGTCTTTTATTTTGAGTTTTTTTTATGGAAAAATGCTAACAAGATTCTTTGTTTATGTACATTTTTATTTAATTAGAAATAATATTTACAAAACAGAGTCATATACATATAGTTATTGAAAAAATTCAAATAAAAAATATTGAAAATAAAAATAATTTTCGATGTTTTTCTGAATTTTATAGTAAAACATGGAACTACATATCAATATTTCATATTAATAAGTATATTTTATATTTACTGTGTAAAATGGGGACTTACAAAAAACTAATATTAAAATTCTTAACAAAAGTTCGGTTGAGTGCACTCTACGTAAAAAGGATAAGGTTAATCGGAATCACTTGATTCTGCTTCTGGAGGGTCAAGTTCTCTTTCCTCTATTTCAGGCTGTTTCAAAAACTGAAGGACTTAAAGAGGGTATTTTTTAAATTTTTTAACACTTAATTTTCTCATGAGGCTTATATATGGATCTGATGATATTAAGAGATTATGGAATATATCTTCCATGTTTTGCTGCCTAGAAAATTTTCTAGAAAAACCTTCTCTGTATCTCTTAATATCCTTATTTCGGGCTTCTTGAGCTTCTTCTCCAAGCTGTCCAATTGGGAGAATTGCATAGTCTAATATTTCTGCACTATGAATTAATATCTTATGTACAGTAGTTGGCATATTATACCATGGATATAACTGTACAAACCTCTTGGCAGTATCCAGACTGAAATGTATCAATTATTATTATTATTATTATTATTATAGAACCTAAATTCGCAAATATTTTGGTGGTATGGGGTTGTTTCCTAGTTCTTTCATTTTTTTAAAATTTTGTAACATCGGGTGTGGTTTGTTTGCGACGTTTAATCCCGGAGAGCGGCTTCATATGCGCTCCTTATCTGCTGTTGGTATTTCGGCGATGTGGTTTTGATACCTGACGGTAGCGCATCACCCAGGCTAAAGATGTTGCTTTTTTTGATTAGGAATGGGGTTGCCGAGGAGAAATTATAGAAGTCGACATAGTATCCTACTGGTCTCGACTTCGATACGTTGTTGATCTTCCCGGGGAAGAAGGGAAAACCTCTCATCTTAGCCCACACTTTACTACCAACTCCAAGCTCTGTGACCTCCAGCGCTTGGAAATTCGGATCGACCATGTTTTCTTCCAGTAGATCTTCGTCCACCAGGTCGTAGGCGGCCTCGGAACTTGTTACGTCTACTGATTGTTGGTTTGCAACACTTTGGAAGGTCCTGGCTACCTTCTCAAACCGTGGAACACTTCATTTGATTGCTCAGGTAGAGGCATACCACGGTGTGAAGGTCCAGGGGCTTCCAACGTGTTACTGCTGGTTGGCGCCTCGATCGACGGCCGCGCAAGACGTTTCCGCTTCCGTACCTCTGCTGGAAAAGGGGTGTGCTCTACCCCGCCGGAATACTGCGTAATATACTTGTCCAGCACAGGTTGCAGCTGTTCTCGCAATGGTGGAGTTTGTGGGAACATGAATCGGTACGGGTCACGGTACAGGGCAGGAAACGTACGTCTCCGGAGGAGCCTTCGCACAATCTCCACTCTTACCGCTGGGCCGTTGGCTCCAAAAATATCTTGGTATATTAACCTCGCCAGGGTTGGGCTACAACCCCGACGAGTGAAATTTTCCGGAGCAAAATTGGAAATTTTGGCATATAACGCCATGGCTAATATGCCACTCAACTCATACGTTTCGGCCGTCATTAATGTATGACGACCGAACGCCACCATTGTTGGCTAAAGAACTAAAACTAGTATTGATATTAATACGTATTTGATAGTTAATCGCCGTTCAAAGTGAAATGACATAAACTGGGCATCGAATGAGTCGAATTTTGGCATATTTTTCTAAAACCTAAATAGTCTTTTATTTTGAGTTTTTTTTATGGAAAAATGCTAACAAGATTCTTTGTTTATGTACATTTTTATTTAATTAGAAATAATATTTACAAAACAGAGTCATATACATATAGTTATTGAAAAAAATTCAAATAAAAAATATTGAAAATAAAAATAATTTTCGATGTTTTTCTGAATTTTATAGTAAAACATGGAACTACATATCAATATTTCGTATTAATAAGTATATTTTATATTTACTGTGTAAAATGGGGACTTACAAAAAACTAATATTAAAATTCTTAACAAAAGTTCGGTTGAGTGCACTCTACGTAAAAAGGATAAGGTTAATCGGAATCACTTGATTCTGCTTCTGGAGGGTCAAGTTCTCTTTCCTCTATTTCAGGCTGTTTCAAAAACTGAAGGACTTAAAGAGGGTATTTTTTAAATTTTTTAACACTTAATTTTCTCATGAGGCTTATATATGGATCTGATGATATTAAGAGATTATGGAATATATCTTCCATGTTTTGCTGCCTAGAAAATTTTCTAGAAAAACCTCTGTATCTCTTAATATCCTTATTTCGGGCTTCTTGAGCTTCTTCTCCAAGCTGTCCAATTGGGAGAATTGCATAGTCTAATATTTCTGCACTATGAATTAATATCTTATGTACAGTAGTTGGCATATTATACCATGGATATAACTGTACAAACCTCTTGGCAGTATCCAGACTGAAATGTATCAATTATTATTATTATTATTATTATTATTATTATAGAACCTAAATTCGCAAATATTTTGGTGGTATGGGGTTGTTTCCTAGTTCTTTCATTTTTTTTAAATTTTGTAACATCGGGTGTGGTTTGTTTGCGACGTTTAATCCCGGAGAGCGGCTTCATATGCGCTCCTTATCTGCTGTTGGTATTTCGGCGATGTGGTTTTGATACCTGACGGTAGCGCATCACCCAGGCTAAAGATGTTGCTTTTTTTTATTAGGAATGGGGTTGCCGAGGAGAAATTATAGAAGTCGACATAGTATCCTACTGGTCTCGACTTCGATACGTTGTTGATCTTCCCGGGGAAGAAGGGAAAACCTCTCATCTTAGCCCACACTTTACTACCAACTCCAAGCTCTGTGACCTCCAGCGCTTGGAAATTCGGATCGACCATGTTTTCTTCCAGTAGATCTTCGTCCACCAGGTCGTAGGCGGCCTCGGAACTTGTTACGTCTACTGATTGTTGGTTTGCAACACTTTGGAAGGTCCTGGCTACCTTCTGCAAACCGTGGAACACTTCATTTGATTGCTCAGGTAGAGGCATACCACGGTGTGAAGGTCCAGGGGCTTCCAACGTGTTACTGCTGGTTGGCGCCTCGATCGACGGCCGCGCAAGACGTTTCCGCTTCCGTACCTCTGCTGGAAAAGGGGTGTGCTCTACCCCGCCGGAATACTGCGTAATATACTTGTCCAGCACAGGTTGCAGCTGTTCTCGCAATGGTGGAGTTTGTGGGAACATGAATCGGTACGGGTCACGGTACAGGGCAGGAAACGTACGTCTCCCGAGGAGCCTTCGCACAATCTCCACTCTTACCGCTGGGCCGTTGGCTCCAAAAATATCTTGGTATATTAACCTCGCCAGGGTTGGGCTACAACCCCGACGAGTGAAATTTTCCGGAGCAAAATTGGAAATTTTGGCATATAACGCCATGGCTAATATGCCACTCAACTCATACGTTTCGGCCGTCATTAATGTATGACGACCGAACGCCACCATTGTTGGCTAAAGAACTAAAACTAGTATTGATATTAATACGTATTTGATAGTTAATCGCCGTTCAAAGTGAAATGACATAAACTGGGCATCGAATGAGTCGAATTTTGGCATATTTTTCTAAAACCTAAATAGTCTTTTATTTTGAGTTTTTTTTATGGAAAAATGCTAACAAGATTCTTTGTTTATGTACATTTTTATTTAATTAGAAATAATATTTACAAAACAGAGTCATACATATAGTTATTGAAAAAATTCAAATAAAAAATATTGAAAATAAAAATAATTTTCGATGTTTTTCTGAATTTTATAGTAAAACATGGAACTACATATCAATATTTCATATTAATAAGTATATTTTATATTTACTGTGTAAAATGGGGACTTACAAAAAACTAATATTAAAATTCTTAACAAAAGTTCGGTTGAGTGCACTCTACGTAAAAAGGATAAGGTTAATCGGAATCACTTGATTCTGCTTCTGGAGGGTCAAGTTCTCTTTCCTCTATTTCAGGCTGTTTCAAAAACTGAAGGACTTAAAGAGGGTATTTTTTAAATTTTTTAACACTTAATTTTCTCATGAGGCTTATATATGGATCTGATGATATTAAGAGATTATGGAATATATCTTCCATGTTTTGCTGCCTAGAAAATTTTCTAGAAAAACCTTCTCTGTATCTCTTAATATCCTTATTTCGGGCTTCTTGAGCTTCTTCTCCAAGCTGTCCAATTGGGAGAATTGCATAGTCTAATATTTCTGCACTATGAATTAATATCTTATGTACAGTAGTTGGCATATTATACCATGGATATAACTGTACAAACCTCTTGGCAGTATCCAGACTGAAATGTATCAATTATTATTATTATTATTATTATTATTATTATTATAGAACCTAAATTCGCAAATATTTTGGCGGTAAGGGGTTGTTTCCTAGTTCTTTAATTTTTTTTAAATTTGGTAACATCGGGTGTGGTTTGTTTTCGACGTTTAATCCCGGAGAGCGGCTTCATATGCGCTCCTTATCTGCTGTCGGTATTTCGGCGATGTGGTTTTGATACCTGACGGTAGCGCATCACCCAGGCTAAAGATGTTACTTTTTTTTATTAGGAAAGGGGTTGTCGAGGAGAAATTATAGAAGTCGACATAGTATCCTACTGGTCTCGACTTCGATACGTTTACGATCTTCCCGGGGAAGAAGGGAAAACCTCTCATCTTGGCCCACACTTTACTACCAACTCCAAGCTCTGTGACCTCCAGAGCTTGGAAATTGGGATCGACCACGTCTTCCGCCAGTAGATCCTGGTCCACCAGATCGTAGGCTGCTTCGGAACTTAGTAAGTCAACGGGTTGTTGGTCTGCAACACTTTGGAAGGCCCTGGCTACCTTCTGCAAACCGTGGAACACTTCATTTGATTCCTCAGGTAGAGGCATACCACGGTGTGAAGGTCCAGGGGCTTCCAACGTGTTACTGCTGGTTGGCGCCTCGATCGTCGGCCGCGCAAGACGTTTCCGCTTCCGTACCTCTGCTGGAAAAGGGGTGTGCTCTACCCCGCCGGAATACTGCGTAATATATTTGTCCAGCACAGGTTGCAGCTGTTCTCGCAATGGTGGAGTTTGTTGGAACATGAATCGGTACGGGTCACGGTACAGGGCAGGAAACGTACGTCTCCCGAGGAGCCTTCGCACAATCTCCACTCTTACCGCTGGGCCGTTGGCTCCAAAAATATCTTGGTAGAGTAGCCTCGCCAGGGTTGGGCTACAACCCCGACGAGTGAAACTTTCCGGAGCAAAATTGGAATTTTTGGCATATATCGCCATGGCTAATATGCCACTCAATTCATACGTTTCGGCCGTCATTAATGTATGACGACCGAACGCCACCAACGTTTCCTCTAACCGTGCCAGGGTTAGGAGCGAAGGATTACATCGGTAATCCAACGCCTCAAAAACCTTTCTGGCAAACAACTGCGTAAGGGCGTACGGGGCCAGTCGTCTTGCCGTCGATAGCAGCTTGTACAGCTTCTCGGGGTCTTCGATGAAAAACTCGCGATCAAAATTCACCTGAGGGCGTCTCTCCATTCTCTGAAAGAAAGAATTACACCTATCAACGACGCTCGCGACGGCCCCCGAGGCCTGAAATTTTGCAGAAACGGTCTTAAGGGACCGTAGTATCTGTAAAAAAAATCACAAGGTCCTAGCGGATTCCTAGAAGTTTTGGGAGGCCCTCGAAGTTACGATTGCCACCGCTAGCTAGCAATGACAATCTTAACTTCGAGGGCCTCCCAAAACTTCTAGGAATCCGCTAGGACCTTGTGATTTTTTTTACAGATACTACGGTCCCTTAAGACCGTTTCTGCAAAATTTCAAACTACAACAAAGTAAAATAGATATACCTTAACTATATTTCACAGATCAACCGCAACATAACACACAATGTACTTGCCAACATCCAAGTGAAACAAGCCCGAAGACTGCAGCGTCGTTGCCAGAGTAAAATGACCTATAGGGCTGATCGAAAATTTCGAACTTTAAAAAATTAAAGAACTAGCCAAAATATTTGCTTGTACAGCTTCTCGGGGTCTTCGATTAAAAATTCACCTGAGGGCGTCTCTCCATTCTCTGAAAGAAAGAATTACACCTATCAACGACGCTCGCGACGGCCCCCGAGGCCTGAAATTTTGCAGAAACGGTCTTAAGGGACCGTAGTATCTGTAAAAAAAATCACAAGGTCCTAGCGGATTCCTAGAAGTTTTGGGAGGCCCTCGAAGTTACGATTGCCACCGCTAGCTAGCAATGACAATCTTAACTTCGAGGGCCTCCCAAAACTTCTAGGAATCCGCTAGGACCTTGTGATTTTTTTTACAGATACTACGGTCCCTTAAGACCGTTTCTGCAAAATTTCAAACTACAACAAAGTAAAATAGATATACCTTACCTATATTTCACAGATCAACCGCAACATAACACACAATGTACTTACCAACATCCAAGTGAAACAAGCCCGAAGACAGCAGCGTGGCCAGAGTAAAATGACCTATAGGGCTGATCGAAAATTTCGAACTTTAAAAAATTAAAGAACTAGCCAAAATATTTGCTTGTACAGCTTCTCGGGGTCTTCGATGAAAAACTAGCGATCAAAATTCACCTGAGGGCGTCTCTCCATTCTCTGAAAGAAAGAATTACACCTATCAACGACGCTCGCGACGGCCCCCGAGGCCTGAAATTTTGCAGAAACGGTCTTAAGGGACCGTAGTATCAGTGGACACGGGTTAGTAGGATATTTAGATTAAGTATTGTTTTTATTTATTTATTTTTTATTTATTGTAGTATTGTAAGTGTTTAGGGATTTAGTTTAGTCTAGGTTAGGTTAGCTTTAGTTTAGTTTAAGTAAGTTAGTAAACGCACGGTGTCCACGGCATAGAAATAGGTACAGGACGCAAAACGGGTTGGTGTAAAAAAATCACAAGGTCGAAGGTCCTAGCGGATTTTACACATTTAAGCGAAAAAAACCGGTCAAATCCAACCATTTTTTTTCGGGGGGGGGGGGGCATTTTGAATACTTGGAATTGAATAAACAAAACGCAGTCAAAATTTAATCAGATAATTGGACAAATACAATTTGCGAAAATTTTAGCAGCGCCATCGCTCGTCAAGTAATGACAACAGCAGAACCGCTAGCTAGCAAGCCAATTTTAACAAAACTTCGAGGGCCTCCCAAAAATTCTAGGAATCCGCTAGGACC